>JUFY01027301.1:5262-16247 GCA_001855655.1 Leptopilina clavipes | reverse complement strand
CCCCCACAGAAAAAAATATATATAAAAGTCGAATTTTGATGCTCTCTCGAAACTTATTCAAATATTGAAGATGATCGTGGGAGTATTACCCTTTTCTCATGCAACACTTGCGTCAAAAATTTTTTTGAAAGTGTTTCTCACATTTGCTCGCACCATTTTTCGATATATTTCATCTGAGACGATGAAATTTTCGTTACTTCTTTATGGGAATATTATTTCATTTATTCTATTTTGTGGAAAGAGAAACATTTTTTTAGAATCGTGTTTAATATTTTTCTAAATTATTTTTATTACAGCAATTAATTTAATTTACTTATTGACTTTGAATTTAAATTTGATTTTCATTTAAACTTCGAATTTAAATTCGAATTTAACTTTAATTTCGACTTCGATTTTCACTTTTATTATGACTTTGACTTTGACTTTGACTTTGACTTTGACTTTGACTTTGACTTTGACTTTGACTTTGATTTTGATTTTGACTTCGATTATGGCTTTAAAATTCATTTTAACCTTGATTTTGGGATTTTAACTTCGAATTTAACTTTGATTTTCATTTTGACGTTAATTTTTCTTTAAATTTGACTTCGACTTCGATTTTAAATTCGACTTTAACTTTCTTTTTGGCTTTGATTTTCATTTCGACTTTAATTTTTACTTCGATTTTGACATCGATTTTGACTTTAACTTTGATTTTGACTTTAACTTTAAATTTGATTTTGCGATTTTGACTTTGAACTTAATTTTGATTTTGTAATTTTCAATTTTGACTTTAACTTTGATTTAACTTTAATTTTAACTTTAATTTTTCTATTTTGACTTTGAACTTAATTTTAATTTTGCAATTTTGAATTTTGATTTTGACTTTGAACTTAATTTTGATTTTGTAATTTTGAATTTTGACTTTAACTTTGATTTGACTTCGATTTTAACTTTTATTTTTCTATTTTGACTTTGAACTTAATTTTAATTTTGACTTTATCCTTGTTCTTTATTTTGATTTTAACTTTGATTTTCATTTCGACTTTAATTTTTACTTCAATTTTGACTTTGATTTCGATTTTAACTTTGATTTTGTGGTTTTGACTTTGATTTTAACTTTTATTTTTCTATTTTGACTTTGAGCTTAATTTTGATTTTGGAATTTTGAATTTTGATTTTGACTTTAACTTTGATTTTGACTTCGATTTCGATTTTAACTTTGATTTTGGGATTTTGACTTCGATTCTAACTTTTATTTTTCTATTTTGACTTTGAACTTAATTTTGATTTTGTGATTTTGAATTTTGATTTTGATTTTAACCTCGTTTTTTATTTTGATTTTGACTTTGATTTTCATTCCGACTTTAACTTTAACTTAGATTTTGACTTCGATTTCGATTTTAACTTTGATTTTGTGATTTTGACATCGATTTTAACTTTAATTTTTCTATTTTGACTTTGAACTTAATTTTGATTTTGTAATTTTGATTTTGACTTTAACTTTGTTTTTGACTTTGATTTTGACTTTGATGTTGCGATTTTGACTAGAAATGTAACTTTGACTTTGATTCTTCTTCCTTCCAAAGAAACTACTATAATTTAATTCTGATCCCTTTTTGGGATGTTGTACAGTTAACAGAAACGGCGGTAAATATACAATAATTTAGTTCTGCCCATGGTTGCGTTTTAAGCATAACACATATTATATACCACTGTGGAAAATTGTTGGATAAAAAAGGATTTGGTCTTCAGTGTGTAGTCAAAACTAATCTATCTAATATTGTCCAGAACTGTTTGTCAGTTATGTATTGTGTATCTCCTAGTAAGGGATGTATCCCTCGAACAGGTAAAAGAGTAGGTGTAGGAGGGCATCGCAGTGGTGTTCCCACGCTGGGAATATACGTGTAACATTCATCCCTTTGATGTTGCAAATGTTCGACGCCGTCGATTATATACTGTGTAGCATCCAATAAAATAGATTATTATTTCAATGAACGTAATTATGAAATATAATATTTCAAACAAGAGACAAAAATATCTCATCTAAATTAGACATTTTTGGGGCATATTCGGATGAATAGTACTCAGCCAAACAATAAATTGTAGAGTACTACAACTTTCGAATGACAATAAATAGAATGATGTTTACGCTGCAATAAATACTTGAAATTTGGAAAATTCTTCTTCCAAACGACGTCTAAAAAACAATCCAAACAAGCGTCTAAAAGACATTCAAAGGACGTCTAAAAAATAACCAAAAAGGAAGCAAAAAGACCAAAGAATCAAAGTGAAAGTGAAAGTTTAATTTTATGTCAAAGTCGCAAAATCGTTAAAATCAAAAACAAAGTCAGAATCATAAATAAAGTTTTATTCGAAGTCAAAAACAAAGTCAAAGTCAAAATCAAAGTTAAATTTAAAGTTAAAATCAAAATTTAATCAAAAATTCGAAGTCTAAATCAAAGTCGAATTCAATATCAAAATCAAATTTCAATTTTATGTCAGGATCGAAATCAAAGTTACATTCGAAGTTAAAATCGAAGTCAACATAGCAAAATTAAAGTTAAAGTCGAATTTAAAATAAAAGTCAAAATCAAAATCAGAAACAAAGTTAAATCCGAAGTCTAAATCTAAGTCAAAATCTAAAAACCAATATAAAGTCAAAGTCAAATTCGAAGTTGAATTTGAAGTTAAAATAAACATTGAAGTCAAAATCAAACTAAAATTCAAAATTAAAATCATAATCAAAGTTAAATTTAATGTTAAATTCACCAGATTGTAGTTAAAGACAAAGTCAAAATTAAAGTCAAAGTCAAGTTCAAAGTCAAATTCAAAATCGAAGTCAAAATCAAAGTTAAATTTACAGTTAAAATCAAAATTCGAAATCAAAATCAAAGTCGAATTCAATATCAAAATCAAATTTCAATTTTAAGTCATAATCGAAATCGAAGTTGAATTCAAAGTTAAAATCAAAGTCAAAGTAGCAAAATCAAAATCAGAAACAAAGTTAAATCCGAAGTCTAAATCTAAGTCAAAATCTAAAAACTAATATAAAGTCAAAGTCAAATTCGAAGTTGAATTTGAAGTTAAAATAAACATTGAAGTCAAAATCAAAGTAAAATTCAAAATTAAAATCATAATCAAAGTTTAATTCGAAGTTAAAATCCAAGTCAGAATTAAAAGGTCAATTTCAAGTCAAAATCAAAATCAAAGTTAAAATCAAAAGTTGCATTCAAAGTCAAAATAAAAATCAAGGTCAAAATCGAAATGAATACCTAGTTACAAAATTTTACCCCAGCATAAATTAAGAAAAGTACAACTGATTCCTTATTTCTCGGTACTAAATCCTATTTCCATTTCATAACAAATAGTAAAATTGTCTCGAATATGCGAGATAACCTCAAAAAACTGCCGAAATACACGAATTAGAAACAACAAAAAAGTTTTAATCCAAAACACTAAGATAATGTAATTCAATGTATATTTTTTCCTGACAAATCCGAATCTGAAGTCAGATTGGTTCGAATTTTCGAGATAACCTTAAAAAAATTGCTTAATATCACAAATTAGAGGCAAAAAATAAAGTAAATTCAAAAATTTGAGCTAATATGACAATTTTTATTTCAGATTCGTATTCAGCGGAAAAAAATACATTCAAATACACTATCACAGTGTCTCGATGAAAAAATGTTTTTTTAAACTCTAATTCGTGTTTTTGAGCGGTTGTTTGAGGTTATCTTAAAAATTTCATCCAATTTGAACATTCTGACTTTAGATTTGGATTCAGTGGAAAAAATACCTTGAAACACAATATCGTAGTGACTCAACGAAAAAGATTTTCTTTCTTGCCTGCGTAATTATTTTTTTTAGCATAGTTTTTGAGGTTATGTCGAAAATTCAAGCCAATTTCACTATTCTGACTTCGGATTCGTATTTATGGTAAAAAAATACATGAAAATACACTAGCGTAATGTCTTGGTCAAAGAAAAAAATTTTTTTATGTCTTTGTAATTATATTATTATTTTTAGAGTGATAAACTCCTCTTACTTTGAGAGGAATACTTTGAGTTCTTAAATTAACCATTGATATATGTAATAAAAAAATCAGCGAAATCCTCTTATATTGAGAGTACAAATTTTTTTTTCAGTCATACCAGGAACTTTCCCTAAATTAGAACACTCAAAATACAAAAGAATTTTTTTTTCTAGAACTATAACAAAGATAAGATCAAATTTTTTGTCTCCATTATTTAAGTGACCTTGAATCATGCACTCTTCATGGTTTTTGGTCTAATGTATTTTTGTATATTATAATATGCAAAATAGCCACGAGAAAATTTTTGAGAAAAGGTTCAACTGTTTTTTTTCTTCTCATTTTCTTTTTTTATTTTTTTTTAAAGAAAAATTGGTTTCGCTTTATATAACCTTCCACAAATCAAGGATGCAAAAGTGCTACTTTGAATACACGAAGAATGTACAAAACTATATATAACGGTATCTAGACCTTTTTCACAAAAAGAAAATAAAATAAACGAATTTTACTGCTCCAAATTTTTACGCCTGTTAAAGAAAGTCGGAAGAAGGAAAAAGTCAATGACAATGTCCGGGAAAAATAGAATTTTTGGATAATTTATATACATATAGATGAATATATGAATTCCCAAAATTTTGTGCGGATAAACATCTTGAAGGAACAAAAAATGTATCTAAAAATATGAAAACAAAAATTCTTAGTATATTTGAAGATGCTCTTCGTTTGAGAGGATTATTTTAACTGTGACTTGGTCAGATTTAAATTTCCACTTAAAAGTAGAGGAAAATAGTATCGACCAGAGAAATAATCTACTTTTAAGTATAAAAAATTGTAGACGATTTAAAATTTCCTCTCAAAGATAGAGGAAAATAGTAAAGTGTAGATTAATACTCTCTTTGTAGGTATAAAAATTGCAGAGAATTTTAAACTTTCATCTTAAAGATGTAAGATAATATCATATAGAGCAATGCTCTTCTTTTAAGTATAAAAGTTGTAGGATTATTTTTAATTTTCTCTTAAAAATAGAGGAATATAGTATCGAACAGAGAAATAATATACTTTTTAGTATAAAAATTGTTGAGGATTTTAAATTTTTTCTCAAAAATAGAGGAAAATTGTAACAAGTAAAGTATAAAATTTCCTCTCAAAAATAGAGGAAAATTGTAACAAGTAAAGTATAAAATTTCCTCTCAAAAATAGAGGAAAATAGTAGCATAAAGAGTATAAAAATTGCAGAGAATTTATATTTCCTGTGAAAAATAGAGAAAAATAATATCATTTTGAGTAATATTCTCCTTTTAAGTATAAATATTGCAGGAGGATTTTAAATTTCCTCTAAAAAATAGAGGAAAACTTTATCGTTTAGAGAAATATTCTCCTTTTAAGTATATTAAAATTGCAAAAGAATCAAAAAACACTATATAGGTGAATCCTCTTAAATCGAGAATATTTTTTTCCTGTATATAATAATAATTTACCACGTGGTGGTAAATAATCATAGTAGTTAAATTATATTAATTTTAAACTGAAATTATTCTTCAAATTTATATTTTTCTATTGAATTTTCTTTGTTAAGCATTATTAGATATATATTTTTCCATAAATTTATCATTGTTCACATATGTACAATGCGTATCGCACTATTTTCATAAAATTGCGCCTCGTGATTTCTTTCACATCACTGAAAAAGTTCGAGCATTCCTGAAAAACACTTGAATATATAAGCAGAAAATCAAACAATTTTCCCCGTTATCTGTTTGTGTTTCGGTATATATATATATATATATTGTAAGCCCTCAAACAGTTTATGGACAACATCTTGGACGTTTCTGGCCAGAACTCTCATCACTCTTTCGCATATTTAGTATAAACATATCAAAATTTTGCCCAAGGAAAACTGCATATGTTTGTTTAAAGATATCGTCTAAATAGTAAAATTATTTTTGAGATAAAAAAATTTTTTTTGAAGCCTAATTTGATTTGCTTATATGATTTTTCAAGTTCTTTGTTTAGATGAATGCTAAATTGTATGAAGGGACTTCGAACTTAATGAATTTTAATGTCAAATTAGATTTTTATTTATTTAATTTCACACTGAAAAACAATTTATTTGATTCAAATAATGAATTACTTGACTATTATAAAATAAATATTTATTTGCATCAAATAAATATTTACTTGAACCAAATATTTTCTATTTTAATGAAATAACACTGTAAACTTAAAAGTAGCGAATTGATACCAAAAGTATCAAATTGATTACAAATTTTTTTTTTATCCATTTGACACTTTTGGTGTCAATTTGATACTTTTAAGTTTACAGTGAAACTATAATTGAATCAATAATTTCTCTATATTTAAATCAAATACCATTTTATTGACTCAAGTAAAATTTATTTGATGCAAATAAATATTTATTTTATAATAGTCAAGTAATTCATTATTTAAATCAAATAAATTTTTTTCAGTTAAATTAAAATTAATTTTCAATTAATTAATTGAATTACTTACTCAGTGAATCAAAACTTATGACATGTGATGTTGTCGAACAATATTAATTTGTAATAAAATTTTTTTAAAAATTTCCGATTTAATTTAAGTAATAAAATTTGAAATGAAAAAATATAAAGATTGAGATGTTACTTCAAAATTTCCGCCTTTGTATGAAAAGTCAATTATTAAAGTTTTCGATATTTTTGTCAATTACATGAAAATCTTAAAAAAATTGACAATATTTCCAAATCAGAGAGGGACTGAAACACAAATTTTGTTGAAGCTTATTTTCGGTACAAAATTATGCAATTTATTTGATTTCTACAAAAAGAAAGATTTTAATATAATTTAATAAAACTTAAAAATAAAGTTTTCTTAAGGTAATGTGGGAGAAAAAGTGGTTTCGTCGATTATTTTTAAAAAGAAAAGAATATTTCGGGTCTGTATTTTTTGGAAATTATAGAGGAAGGTACCCTGACATGCGCTCTTCTCGGAATTTTGCAAGATTTTGATAAATAGTTATTGAAAAAATTATTTAAACATTCGGAAAAAGGGGTTTAAAAATTACAACTTAAACAAAATACATTTTTTACACATTTTGTATATGATATACAGGCAGAAAGAAAAAAACATAATTTTCTTTAGCTTTTACTATGGCCCACATTTTCAGCAAATTCAAGAAAATTTCTCAATTGTCATTTTAGCAAATTGTCAATTTTTCGAATTGTCATTTTCCCAAATTGTCACTTTAACAAACTGTCATTTTTTAGAATTGTCACTTTACCAAATTGTCATTTTTTCGAAAGCACTTTTGTATAAAAACTCACACAGCCAATTTTAACATTTTACTGAATTGTCAATTTTCCGAAATTCATTTTTCCGAATTGTCATTTCTTGGAATTGTCAATTTTCCAAATTGTCATTTTTCCGAATTGTCACAATTGTCCGAATCAAACTTTTTTTGGAATTTCTTACTAGTCTAAGTGTTACTTAAAATTAACCGAATTATCTTCTTTAGAGCTTATTTTTTGCGCAATTTAATAGCTTTTAATCTTTTTCATGAGCCCCAATTTTTGTATTTTTGTGAATTACATAGTAGAATCATCAATTCACAATACTCTTAAATACAAAAGGACCTAAAGTATATAATGTATATGTGCAAGTCCACGGAAGTGATCAAGTTAAAAAAATATTTTTTTCGGGAAACTTATGGAATTTTGTAGTACATAATATTAGATGATAATACTTGGTATATGCTTTTATAAAAAATTTTTAACCTAAAAAATTGCAAGTCAAAAATAAATTTGCTTTTTTTGGGTGATAGTTACATTTTTTTTATACTAAAGCTAAGATTTCTCCCTATAAGGACATATAAATGAAAAAATAACCCTAGAAAACTAAAAATTAAATTTAACAAACTTCCTGTCCTAGAGTTCTGAAAATTATCTACCACATTCAAGAGTGATAACAATACAATAATCTATAGTTATTTTGAACCAGATTGCTATGACGGGCATACCTGCGGGGATTATCTCCGGGTATTTCATTCGAATTTATCAGGAAAAGTTTAAGCATTTATGTTTGAGGTTCTGGACAATGTACCAAACTTGGATATTGAACCTTGTAGTACACAATCAGGTTGCTGATAACGGGTATATCTGGGGGTCATCTTTGAGGATTCAATGGAATTTATTACAAAAAGTTTTAGATTTAATTTATAATTTGAAAGCATTAAGTCATTATTTAGGTTATAATTTAATTATCATTTTGATAACAAATTTTTTTTTAAAAAAAGGTAACCTTACATACAATAAAAATATCTCAATGAAAATAATTTTAAAAAAATTTTTCCAAGATAGTGCCAGCTGTTGAAGTTGGTCCAAGAAATGTTAAATATTTTTAAGGTTTTTCATTATTAGACAAATAATTACCAAAAATTTGGAAAGGAATTTTTAAAAATATTTTTATACCATTCTTATAAAAAAATAAGCCGACTATAATGAAATAGATGTCATTATAGTCAGCTTATTATTTTTATAAATTTTTGAATATGTATTATTTGTAACAAAAAATAAAACATACGTTTTAAAGTTTTAAACAATGTAACCGACAAAAGAATGATTTTAATTTTTTATAGATAGACAGACAGACTTACTAAGATATCGATTTTTCGATAGTTATTCTTTAATTTAACGTTTTTAATTTACGATTCATAATTTTACTATTTTTGTGATAAAATCTTAATCAGAAAGCACAAAGAAACCTCCATCTATAGTTTACATAAAATGTACACTACCGTCCATAATTAAGTGGACACCTCTTTTTCGATCACTATAGAAAATCGTTTATTTTCTAAAATATATCAACAAAAATTTTTTTTTCTGTAAGAAATTAAAAGCTATTAAAGAATATCCATGTGAATTTTTCAACATCCTTTAAACCAACTATAACAACTTGCATGATCTTGAAAATAATTATCAAATTAGTGACAATTAAATATTTTCTTCTTGTGACAACCTTAGCGCGAGATTTAATTTTTAATTAATTATTAATTAATAAATAAGAGAAGTGGGTTTGACTCGAACCGGTTGCACAATGATCGGTGAAATTTCCAAGGAGAAAAGAAGAACGATGCGCTATAAGATAAGAACAAGGCGAGAGAATCCTAGTAGCAGTTGCGAATAATATGCCTGGTACTGTGAGTCGACAACAAAAGAAACTATAGCGACTTACCTAAGGAAACTTAGTAGGATCTCTCTGCGCCTGTTGGTAAAATAATCCAATAATTGGTGATAAGGTTGCACCTTAATTCACTACGCGAATAAACAATAAAATAACTTTTATTAATCATATAATATAAAGATTTACTTTAGTGTGGCGCAGCACACTCTACAAAGTTCAAATAAGGTTCTATATGTAAATTTATGATCTCTCTCTCATGAGATCGGCGCGCTAATTGACGACAAAACGTGGTTTTGTCGCCTGCTAGCCGGTGCGCTATACGCATCTTTCTTACGTCTATTAGTAAAGACGCGCAACATTTGATTTGACAGGAATCATTGATGGTCGACGATTATCGTAAGAGCTACCAGTAACGGCGTATTTATTAAAAAGAATATTAAAAACGATTATTATCGTTACAACTGGCAGCACAAAAAGCAGGTAAAATGTCATAAGTGTAATGCGTCCCCGGAGACATTTTCAATGTTCAAATGAATGGAATGTCGAAAGTTTAGTGTTTAAACAAGATTAAAAAAATGTTTCGTAAAGGATTAGTTCTATATTTAAGGAAAATCAACTATTGGTAATTAAACTTTATTTTAGACCAGTTCCAGAAAATAAAAATGACGTGTCCCTCACTTTTGTATTTTTATGTTTTGTCGACAGAATTGCGTACTTTTACCTAGTATTTAATTTACCTTATGAACAAAAAAACTTTTTTACCATCGCATAAGCAGCAGAACACAACAACGAAGTGTGTAAAAAAAAATAGAACGATATAAATCTAAATCTGATCGTTTGGCATGGAGGCAGAAAAAGTATCAACATTTCGTAATTGAATTTCTGTCAACAGTGTAACGCCTCAAAAATGGTAAGTAAATATTTTAAATTTTATATCTGTATGAAATTTAATGTATTTTTTGATTTTCTTTTGAATGAGACCAACCACGTCGATATAAGTATAACCGTATTTATTTTATAAACGAAAAACGAGCAAAATGTCAACAGTGTAATGAAGAACTTGTATAATGGCTTCTGTAATCGTAAGAAATTACACGGGCCTAAAAAATAAAACTTTATTTCCTTTAATTGATATCGGAGTGGTTTCTAATGTATTTTTGGGCGCTGAACACGATCTCGGGTTTTAAAACTGCCTGGGATGTCAGGATTTTGAAAAAAGTGGGGGTAAAAATCACCGAAAAAAGTGTTTTTATGGGTTTTTAATATGATTTTCTCTTTAACCTGACGTGGTAGAAACTTCAAAAAAGTCTTAAATTATAGCTTAAATCGTACACTACATGACCCATATGCGCAGGACCCTCACAAATTTTTTTTAATAAAATGTGGTTAGACCCCTCCAAACAATTTTTTTTTAATTTTTTCGGCGCAATGAATAAATTAAAAATGGATGTTTATAACTTTTAAGAAGTTTTGGAATTTGTTTATTTCTTTTCCGGACAATGAAGACAAGTTAGAAAGTTTGAAAAGAAAATTAAAAGCAGATTGTAAAGATGCCTATGGAAAGCGTAAAAGAATCGAGGAAGAACGAGGAAAGGAAAAAAGATGTCGAGAAATTTATATGATGAAATTTTTAATTGGATGCGCCTTATAATTTTGGGGTCGCTGATTACGCACATGAACTCAGATTTTAAAAATTAAAAATGTCGGATACTATATGGCGGACAACTATTTTAAAAATAGAATTTAATTTTCTTGAAGTTCGTTACTCGGGGGTTTTAGGGGTCGCTGATTGCGACAA
>JUFY01027296.1:0-39178 GCA_001855655.1 Leptopilina clavipes | reverse complement strand
ATAAATAATATAAGTAAATACATAAAGTAATAATAATGATAATAATAATAATAATAATAATAATAATAATAATAATAATAATAATAAAAATAATAATAATAGTAATAATAAATAAATCAATAAAAATAATCAATAACTAACCACGAATTTAAGACAAATAATCGAGAGAATAAACTAAAATGACAAATGAAAACTAGAAATAAATGAATTGACTGAAGAAATAAATGGATCGAAAATAATTAGTGCAGTTCTTTATCAATATTAATTCTTATTTCTTATACTCAATTAATTTTAAGCTTTTTGGGGTGGGGAATTATCGCTGAAAGAATGATTGTAATGTGTTTCAAGGTAGTAGAGAATTTCTCCTGAATTTTGAGCAACAGTTAATTCAATTAGAACTTGTAACGAATTTAATGCACCTACAAGTGCATTACATTTACACTAATCGACTTATTGTTTTGCAGTGCATATTCTAATTAACATTTTGATGTTAAAGGAAAGAGAAGTAATTACACCTGAATGTATGTATTAATTTTGAATATATAGATATGCAACAAAAATTAAATTCAGTACACCGGGAAAAATAATAACAGGTATTTTTTTTTTTTTTTCATCGAACTGAAGATATATCATTGATTAATTGAAAAGTTAGATTTTCTATAAAATACACATCATATAAGTACTTTTTGTTATCCCGCTCGACCATAGATGAGAAACTATTGAATAACGTTGGACATATATTTCATTCCGACTTTTCTCTCGAAGAAAAATATCCAACATGAAACTCGCAATGACACATGATAGATATTTATTACAGAAATACAGAGAGAGAGAGAGAGAGGACAACGTGGGTGAACGTCTGTCACCTTTACGGGTTACCATTGTTCCCAAGTTTCTGATAGGAGAAAACGAGGATAGAGAGCGGATTTCAGATAATGCCCAAGTTACAAAGAGATAGTGAAAAAGGATGAAATTGGTAAGGGAAAAGTTTCATCGAGAGAAGAGAGAAAGAGAGAGAAGGATTATTCCCAAGTACTGAAGGAAGAAGTTTCAGAAGCGATAAGTGGCTTGGAAAATGCGCTGTACACATTGTTCAACAACTTATATATATATATATATTGTATACTCTCGAAACGAAGCGACAGACTCGTCACAATTATACGTTCATGACGCAAACGAAACTTATAATCACGAGAATCAAACTCGAAAATTATATTATGGAAAACATTGATAAATATGACAATAAGAAAAGCACTTGATATTGTTATGCAACTGATATTCAAACTCGTCTCTAGAAAAAAGAATCCTCGAAGGGAAAGATTTAAAAATAAAGAGAAAAAATATTACATAATAAGTAATAATACAGAAGATGATAATAATAATAATAATAATAATAATAATAATAATAATAATAATAATAATAATAATAATAATAATACAAAATAATAATTAATATTAAGAATAATAGTAAAAATAATAAATAATGATGATGATGATGATGAGGGAAATGCAGCTAAAAGAGAAATGAAGATGAAACATACTTTTGGATAAATAATGTGACATGAAAAAAATCGAAGACAGTTTCGAAAGAAATAATTACTGACCATTACATAAATTATATACTATAATATACATATGTATATAGAAAGAGAGCGCTGTGAGTGAAAGAAAAATAGAAAACACTGCGAAGGCATGGCAGAGCCATTTGAAATGATTACATTGCACAGTTTATTTACTGAGAACACTCAGTACTACAATAGTCTTCAATTTCTTCGTTAACTGAGAAACGCATCCACCACACTGCGTTTATCTCGTCCCAGAAAAGCATTTCAGAGGATAAATGTTACAAAAAAAAAAAGAGCATAAAAAGTCACAAGCCCAAGTCGCTTACATTAAATCTCCAACGCGAAAGCATGACAAAGTGTACATGCGAAAGCACAAAATCGATTTTTTTATGCATATATGTGCCCGTGCATGAAGAGCGTCAGCAACAAAAAAAGAAAAACTGTACCAAAAGAACAATTTTAAATCCTTATTTTTTTTGATGAATATTATCTCTCAATAATTTTATAATTTTCAGGCCTGAATTCACTATGTTGAATATTTGAACTATTTGAAATGAAAAAAAATATTTAAACTCTTTACGTTATGATTTATAATTTTTCGTAAAACAAAAAGAAAAGAAAAAAAGCAAAAAGAAGAAAAAACAGAAGCAGATAAAGGAGTAAAAGCAACAGAAGAAGGAGAAGCAAAAATAAAAGCAAAATCAGAAACAGAAGCAAAATTATAAGAAGCAGAAGAAAATAAAATCGAAAACAGAAGTAGAATTGAAGTAAAAACAAAAGCTGGAGAAAAAACAAAAGCAGAAGAAGAAGGAAAAGCAAAAGTAAAAAACAAACATAAATACTGAAGCAGAAACAAAAGAAGCAGAAGAAGAAATGAAAGCAAAAACAAAACAGCAGAAGATGAAGTAAAAGCAAAAACAAAAGCTGAAAGAAAAACAAAACAGCAGAAGATGAAATAAAAAGGAAAAACAAAAGTTGATTCAAAAGCAGAAATAGAAACAAAAGCTGAAGCATAAACAAAACTAGTTTTAGTAAAAGAAGTTGAAACAGTAGTAGGAACGAAAATAAAAACTAAAGCAAAATTAGCAGAAGAAGTAAAAAAGAAAAAATGTAAGCAGAAGCAAAAGAAGCAGAGGAAGTAATGAAAGCAGTAGTAGAACCAAACGAAGGAATAGTTTAAGCAAAACCAAAGGCAGCAGAAGAAGAAATAAAAGCAAAAACAAAAGCTGAAGCAAACAAAAAACCAAGTACAAAAAGAATACCAGGAGAAGAAGTAGAAACAAAATCAAAAACAAAAGTAAAATTTCAATAAACACAAAAGTTGAAACAAGAGCAGAAATAGAAACAAGCAGAAATAAAGGAAAAACGGAAGTAAAAACGAAAACAAAAGATGTAGCAAAAACGAAAACAGTAGAAGAAGATTATGCTACTGTAAAAGCAAAAATGAAAGCTAATTCAAAAGCAGAAGAAGCAGTCACAGAGGAAGAAGCAAAAGCAGTTGCAGTGAAAGAGGTTAAAGCAGAAGTAAGAACAAAAATAAAAGCTAAAGCAAAACCAACAGAAGAAGTAAAAGCAAAAACAGAAGTAATAGAAGCAGATGAAGTAATAGAAGCAGATGAAGAAGTAAAAGCAGCAGTAGAAGCAAAAGAAGGAACAGCTGAAACAAAAACAAAAGCAGCAGATGAACATGTAAAAACAAAATCAGAAACAGAAGTAGAACCAAAGATGAATCAAATGCAGAAATAGAAAAATTAGACAAATACTGAAACAAATGCAGAAGTAAAAGCAGAGAAAGAAGGAGAAGCAAAAGCAGATGCAGAAGAAGAATAATTAAGAAACCACTACTGGATTTTCACAACTGGAATTTTTCATTTAAAATACCATTGCGATGGAAACTAATCTCAAAAGTTTTAATCTGTAATTCTGCAGATAAAACTTATATATATTAAAGTGAGACTTAACTCTAATCCAACTAAGTGTCAAATGAAATCAAATGAATTGTAAAATTATCTGAAAAGTTGAGAAAATTTCAATAATTTGTTTCTCAAACTCGATTCGCGTTTCTCTCACTTCTTCTTCGGTAATTGTCCCCCTAGTCTGACTATGATTGGCGGTTTACAACTCTTCAAGTTGAGCACAAGAGAAAGAGAGAAGGAGAAGTAGAAGAAACTTGAAGAGAGAATTTTCCCTCGGGCACGTTCGACAAATACTGAAGTCGATCGAACCCATTGGACATTGGGCAACTACAAGTTTAACAGACTTTCCAGAAATTCACAGTTTAAGTTCAATCACTTCTAACACAAGAAGGAATAACAGTCTACTCCAACTATATATATATCAACGGAGGAAATATTGTCACACGAAACAGTTTCACTTGACAATATTTTCACCATTATTGCAAACTTCTTCATACATCGAAGTAAGCGGGAAAAGGGAAAAATTAACACTCAAGAAAGTAATTTAACGACTCGACAACATAATCCATTTTGAAAATTGAAAATTACCAAACGTAACATCTTTTAGCCTTTTTCTTAATATTCCGTAAATTTATAAATACAAAAAATTTTTTATTGTACTGAAATAATTTAAATTCCCATAAAAATAAAAACAACAGTTATTTCAAACGTACGATAAAATCTTTATTAACCAAAAAAAAAACCATTTTATCGAAATAATGTTTAAAAAAAATAAATTATCGTTTCCATTCTAAGGGATAAACAAGGAAAAGTATAAACCAAGCCATTATTTTTCATATTATCCTCACCTATCAAAACTTTTAAATGTCCCCCTTTTTTTTATTTGAACTGCTGTTTTCTAACTATACTGGGAGAATGGATGTGAAAAAAAATATTGAAGATATTCATCGTTAAATGGAATGGAAAGACAGGCAGAAATTTAGTTATCCGCAGAAATAAAATGCACATGACACACTTTTGTAATAGTACTGAAATGTCAGTATGTATTTAAACCGTGCAAAGTGCTGAGAGAGTCTCGAGGGTATTTTAATTGTTAGAGAATTTAGAACCGCTTTTAGTATTTTGACCAGTGTGTCAAAATAAAGGCCTTTTCTGGCTTAGTGAATAGCAATTTCCACTTATTCGACACGTACCGAAAAACTAAAAGCTAACTAAAAACTAAAAACTAAAATATTATCCATAAATATATCTCTAATGGAACATAAAATCGTATTTGTATTTTAGCCAACTGAGAAATTTTCCAGTAGCAACAGTAGTAACTGTTAGGTAAAATTTAGATAACAGTTACGTAAAATTTAGATAACAGTTACGTAACTATTCCGTAACATTAAAGTAACATTGTTCTACAAAAATATTATGCGCGAATCGTTTTACTACAGAACAGTTCCGAAAGATTTTTGGTCAAGTTATTAAATTGTTAATAACACTCTTAAGTTTCTTAAGTGCTTCTTATTGTTCTGTAACAGTTACGTAACAGTATTTACTTAGGCAATCTAGTGATAATAGTGGATTTATAACAATGTAATGTGTATTTGTGTGAATTGTGTTCTCTATATCTATATAAACACATTCTCGGGGAGACTTGCAACCCTCGTCGGAGGCTGACAGGGTGACGGATTTCACGGGACGACGAGCTAACGAAAAACTAGTCGGCTGTGAGGTGAGAGGGCAGAAACCCCCTTTACCCCTTTGCCGACAGCTTTTATCCAACATTCCTGCAACACGCGAGATACCAAGTCTGCTGCTCGAAACTCAAAATATTATCGTCTCTTGTCCAGCAACAAATTAAAAGGATAAAATCCAAAATCGTCAAAATTTTTCTACACAGAACAAACTGTAATAGGTAAGAATATTTACTCCTACTTTAATTTTCATTTTACATTTCGAAACATTTTAATTTCTAAAGCTATTTCTAAAGCTATTTCTAAAGCTAAATCTATTTGTTTTACTACTTTTTGTCACTAATTAAACAATTTGTTTTTTGAAAAAAATGTGATTGTAAAATGGAAGAAAATTTTCACCAATTTTTTTATTATTACACTTGAAATATTTTCAGGAAAAAGAGATCAGCGTTTAATGAAACGATATTTAACGACATCAATTTTCCCACAGTGATGATGATGATGATGAGCAAAAAGAGAAAATGACAGAAGAAAATTAGCGGGAATGAAATATATTAAGGTGTTAAACTATATGTACGTTTTCTCAAACTAACGAGCAATGCGAGAGTAGATCTTCGTTAATAGCACGCGATTTATTCGATTATTTCAAAAATTTTGCACGATGAAAGTCAACTATTAAAAACTTTTCCTTTACTGAGACTACTAAATACCGTTAACATCTTCCATCTTTCTATATAGAGAGTCACCATTAGAAATTTCCTCTATTCCTTCATTTATATTCCCCGACGTTGAAAAAAAAAACTCTTTTGAAAATTTATTGCACACAGATAAAGTATACCTATACATTTAAATTGACGGAAATTAGATCAAATATAACTTTTCACTCAATTATTTTCCGTCTTGCGGAGTCTCTTTTATATTTTCCACAAATAAGAAATTAATTTCCATCCCTCTTAAATTCACAAACAAGATTATAAACTTCTTCTCTTATCTCTCTTGTGAAATCCGATCCTTTCAAAAACTCAATTCTATAATGTGAACAAATTTGCCCTCCCACTTTTTTTCTTTTTAAATTCTCATTTTTTCGAGATAAATGAAAAATTATCAGCCCCTTCAATTTATTAAAAGAAAAAAATTTTTTTTTTTGAAATATTCCGTATGCCAAAGCACAAATCATTAATAATAATAATAATAATAATAATATATTAATACACGGGAGATAAAACAAAAACAAAAAAATAGCAAAAAGGAAACTATTAATATATATTGTAGGAGAAAAAATACATAAGAAAATATCGCGTGATGGAGAGAGGAAAAATCTGACAAGAAGTTGTATTTATATATATATATGTGTGTATAGTGAAAAATTAGGGACTTGACGAATGTTGCTTATGCAGGCGAGATAAATTAATCAAGTCTCTATTTATCGATTAGGTGGTCCTGAGACTCTTGAAAATCAAAAGCGACGCTTCTGCCAAGCAGCACACTATATAGAAGGTAATTCTTCTCTCAGGTTAAAACAGTAGAAATAGGCCGCACATAGCAGGAGTTGAGTTCAAGGGTAGGGGGGAAAAGGGGTTCACTATGTGTCGCGGACATTGTGATCGATAGAATATACCCTATACTTGCACTAACACAACCTCTCTCTCTCTCTTGCTCCCTCTACTTCGTCCTAATATTACAATACCATCATAAAGTATCGGTACATGTGCGCACGTAAATGACCGCGCGTGTTTACCTGCACTCTGTACACAAGCATGTAAAATGTAATATTATAAATACGTGCAAGGTACTTCGTTCAGGAGCCAAGAGGGAAAATTCGCTTTTCATTATCTTTTCCCAATCCTCTCTCTCTCTCTCTTTCACAAGACACCAGTCACCCACTCTCTTGTCTCTTCCGCGTCACGACAGTGAAAATCGGATTCCTCAGACTATTTGAAAAATTGCTACTTTCCACATTGAAAGGTCTTTAACTCCCGGTCATTAAACAATGTCGAAGACAAACACTTTCCCATCATGAAAAGAGAGAGAGAGAGAGAGTGGATCAATCGAAATAACTTTGCCTTCACGATATATAATGTACACACCGAGTAAAACAGGAAGCTAAACTTTTAATAGACGATTGAAAGCATCATTGATTATAGGATACGAGGGAAACAATTTTACAAGTGCTTGTAAATTTTTCTCGATTTCAATTGAAGAAAAAAATTTATTTTCAACTAAATGATAAGTTTTTATCAATAATTATTATTACGATTTTTATTAATAATTACAACGATTATTGTAGTTAATTTAATTGTCAATCGTACAATTGAAACAAAAGGAAAAAACGCAGAAGAAGAAAAATTAGAAAAGCAGAAGAAGCAAAAATGAAGAAGTAAAAGCAGAAGTAGAAGGGGAAGAGGATGAGAAAAAAGGAGAAACAGAAGCAGCAGTCAAAAGAGAAACAGAAAAAGACGAAACAGAAGGAGAAGCAAAAACATAAACTGAAGAAGCAGAGGAAGAAGAAACAGAAGAATAAACAGGAGCAAAAGTAAAAACAAAAGCAGTAGAAGCAGAGGAAGAAGTAAAAACAAAAGTAGAAGGAAAAACAGAAGGAAAAGTAGAAGAAGTAAAGGCAAAAGTAGAAACAAAAGCAGAAGAACAAACAGAAGCAAAAGTAAAAAAAGCAGCAGAAGCAGAAGAAGAAGTAAAAACAAAAGTAGAAGGAAAAGTAGAAGAAGTAAAAGCAAAAGTAGAAACAAAAGCAGAAGAATAAACAGAAGCAAAAGTAAAAAGAAAAGCAGCAGAAGCAGAGGAAGAAGTAAAAACAAAAGTAGAAGGAAAAACAGAAGGAAAAGTAGAAGAAGTAAAGGCAAAAGTAGAAACAAAAGCAGAAGAACAAACAGAAGCAAAAGTAAAAAGAAAAGCAGCAGAAGCAGAGGAAGAAGTAAAAGCAATAGTAGAAACAACAGCAGATGAAGCAGAGAAAGAAGTAGAATCAGAAGCAAAGAGATAAGAAGATAAAGCAAAAGTTAAAACAAAAGCTGGAAAAGCAGAAGAAGAAGAAGAAGTAAAAGCAGATGTAGAAGGAAAAATAATAGCAGAAGTTGAAGATACAGAAGCAACAGTAGAAATAAAAGCAGGAGAAGCAGAATAAGAAGTCAAACCGAAAGTAAAAGCAAAAATAGAAGCTGAAGCAGATGAAGCAAAAACAAAAGCAGAAGTAGAAGAAAAAGAAAAAAGTAGAATCAAAAAAAGAAACTGAAGCAAAAAAAGACCTAGAAGCAAAAAAAGAGCCAGAAGCAAAACTAGCTTATTTTTAACACTTTCAGCCTTTGGCCAATTTTTGAAGCAATTCTTTTACTGTTAACGATTATGGGAATTATAATTATCATCCTACAGGGTCGGAATGGGAATCATTCAGACTAATAAGATGGCAAAAACCATCAGTATTAGCACTTCCTAGATCACCAATTACTGCACAATTATTCAGTTGTTTCGCAAATTTCCACATATAGATAATTTCACAAAAGGAATTACCATCAAATTCGCAATTATTCATTTCAATTATTATTTTAAATGTTCGAAATGTTCAAAAACTTACAGTAGATTGTAGATGTATCCACGTTCATTTGTAGCTGACCGTCAACCTGGAGCGATTCTCGAATGATATTCTCCAAACTCACCATCACACGCGTTGAAAAAATTTACGAACACTCCCGAAATTACTTTAAAACCGAATACGAAATTACCACCACACATCTTTACTCATACTAACCGAACGCGATTTTAGACCAAAATCGAACGCACTCCCGAAATGACTGTTTAAAAACTATAAATAAATTATACTAAACGATCGCGGATTTAAAAGAAAAAATTCACACTCCCGAAATTTGCTTCCAATGGAAAATAAATATTCGTCCGGATTTTGGAAAATTAATTCTTGTACTCCGGAAAATAACTGATCATTTATTGTTTTCATTTCACTTATTCGAAATGTTTGTACAGATCTTTGCCGCACCTGAAAAAAGAAAAGAGAAAATTGTTACTGTAAATATCACCAACCAATTTCTACACTATTTTAATCTTTCAATTCATGTATACATAATTGAACAAAATTCACCAAAATAGAGAACTTAATCCGTAGCTTCATTTTAATAATGAATCTACATATACTCCCACCTCATGAAAAATGTACGGAAAATTAAAAATTTCCGATACAACCCATTTCCCTTGTAAACCTGTACAACTTTTCCAAAACTGATCAAAAAATAATCTTTAAATTTCATTCTCAGAGAATCATTTTCACATCATTAATATTTAAATTCAAGAAAAAAACCCATGCATAGCAAATTTTCCGGAACTAATCCCCAATTTACAAAAAAAAAAAAAATACAAATCTGTTCAATTGTTTTGTTTATATTTCAGAGAGAGAGAGAGAGAGAGAGAATTCGCGTGCCTCGTTTCAAATTTCAGCAGATGTGCATGGTACCAATTGAGAAACATTGCGCTCATGCATGACCCAATTGTGGAAATCGTCGATTAAGCGCGAAAACATGAACGAATAACTGGGCGTACCGCAGCTAAAAACAGGTATAACACGTATATATATGTATATATATATATTCTCCCTAAATTTGGGAAGCTGCAAGAACACATACATCTATATTCACTATATACTAAAAGTGCAGAGCGCAGTTTGCTCTTGTCATTATTGTGCCACCGCCGCGACATGCCATGCTTCACACAATTTACATTTTCTCCCTTGTCTACGCTTTATACCTACTGAATTCCCTTCCAAACTATTATTATGAGAAAATAATAACCTAAACTGGATGCGTCCATAAATAAACATCTACACATAAATTTTCCAGTCATCCTCTTTTAGATAAATTATCGTTGATTATATTTATAATAATAATAATAATACAAAATAATAAAATAATAATAGTAATAATACAAAATAATAATTAATAATAAGAATAATAGTAAAAATAATAATAATAATAATAATAATAATAATAATAATAATAATAATAATAATAATAATAATAATAATAATGATAATAATAATAATAATGATAATAATAATAATAATGATAATAATAATGATGATAATAATGATAATAGTAATGATAATAATAATAATAATAATAATAATAATGATAATAATAATGACAATAATAATGACAATAATAATGACAATAATAATAATGAAATGAACTTAATGTATTGCCTGCATCTATAAACTCATCCACGATTCATGGTACAATATAATGAAAATTAACACAATCAATTGGAAAATACATTAAACTAATTTCACATTCTTTTTTGGCGACAAAAGCAGTTATTTCCATTAATATTTTACTGCAATTGAGTTTTTTTTCTTTTTAGATAAATGCGTACGTGACTTTTTAATAGACGTGGTTTTAAATTCAATGGAATACTATGCTGCATACCGATAGGATGTATAAAATTAAATAATAAACTTAACAGTTTTCAGTTTAATTAAGTTTAAAATAATTTGCAAGTAAATTGATGCAATACATTTGATACTGTAAATTGTGAAGTTGACAATTTTCTCAATAATAAATGCAGGAAAAATTTTGATTTAACGCTGATATCTAACATGCATCACAAAATTCAAAAACCATTAATAAAAATTCTAAAGATAAAATTTTTGCCTAATTCAAGATTTTAGGATTCAATTGGCTGTAAATTTTTATTAGTTAAAAATAACTGATTTGATAATAAAAAATCAGTCACTGATTGAAATATTAGTAATATTTCTATACTAATCAACTAATTCTTGATGCGAAAATTCAGTTAAGATTTTATTAACAATTTTTAATTAATTCAGATTTAGAGAGAACGAATCGAAAAAATTTTCTTCTGTCAATCAAATGTTTCAATGGAACATTTAAAAAAATAGATTTCTATTTTGTTTGCAATTTTCAACATAACTCAACAAAAATTTGATAATTCAGATTTATTGTGAAGAATAGTGACTGGAGAAAATTAATAACAATAATCCACGGTCCTCATAAAAGAAACAACCTAAGGCTCTCATCGGATCGTGAAAAATGAGAAAAAGAAATGAAAAAGTCGCCTTTCTTTTTTCAAGATTTAGGAGCTTCCCTAGAGAAATTGGTCCGAAAAATGCTTTAAAACAAGCGAGACACTTGAATTGGAGAAAATAGAAGTGCGGGAAAAATAAAAAAAAAAAAACTGTGATGTCTTGATCTGAGTGAAGTAAAAATTTTAGATGATTGCAAAAATGACAGAATGATAGGAAACAATATAGAATTTTCACTATAAGTCGTAAAAGTTTTTCCCTTACTTTCAATGTAACTGCGGATAATTCAAAGGTCAGGCATATAATTGACAATAAAATGGAAGAAACAGATAAAAATCCCACATCCGAATGAATTTTTAAAACAATAAATTTATCACTATGACAAAATCCTATGAATTTTTTTGGTTGAAATTTTTCCATAGACCAAAATTGTATATTGTTGTTGGTTCCTTATCATTTTTCCATTTTCTCTATTATCATATTTTCTCTTACAGTATCTCATCTCTACAACGCTTTCTTACTTCTTTATTCCATTGAAGATTCTCATCTAAATATGATTAGAATACAAAATTTCATTATTATTAAATGCCCCATGTTTTCCTAATATGTAGCTCGTATCATTCGGAAAGCTAAGCCACATACAAAACCGAATTTCAAATATTATTTTCATCATAAATTCAACACGCATGTATGTAGTTAAATAATTCAAAAGTATAAAATTCAAAAGTTCATATTTTATTTAATCATCACCACTAGTGGTTAACTCCTCGAGAAAAAATTTCCCCTACATAATATACAACTCTTTTGAGGTATTAATGAGTCTTTGTGCAATATTCCCTGTTTGGTAAATTGCTTTCTACTGTATGCTTAATGCGCAGAAAATCCATTAATTTATGCAAAATGTAATTTTCCCGATCGTTATTTTAAATAATGAAATGGATTTATTTCTGATTAATATTTGATTGGTATTTATTTGCCCCGCGTGACATATTATTATGATGCTGTTAATGACGGTTTATGTTTCATCATTTCATGTAATTTATGTGGACTAGAATATTATTCAACAAGTACCACAATGCATTGCTTTTAATGAAGGAAAATTTTTTGCAAAATTTAGAATCAATCAATCTGTATCTTCATCATGTTGTACCATCTTTAAAAACAAAAACATTGCTGCAAATATGTAAGTTGTTAATAAAAATCAATCTGTATCTTCATCATGTTGTACCAAAAACAATGCTGCAAATATTTAATCTGTTAATAAAAATCAATCTGTATCTTCATCATGTTGTTCCATCTTTAAAAACAAAAACAATGCTGAAAATATTTTATCTGTTAATAACAATCAATCTGTATCTTCATCATCCAACAGGATATTTCTAAATTTACCAATCTCTTTATGTGACGCAGTACAATCTGAAAATGCGCCTCTTATGAAAACCTTTTTCCGCGAAGATAAATTAATAAAGCTGAACGCCCACATAAAGGATGCAAGTACTTATTTTCTAAAATTTTCAAAGACTCCATAGCATACAAGATACAAAGCAATGGATTATGGTATTTGTCCATGTGTTGTCGGTTTATGGACCTGTGTATGGACGTGGGAGGTTGAAATCTGCCACAGAATGGAGGTCATTCTGGTGAGATGGGGATGTATATTGTATATATACATACATATACCGTAGTAAGCAACCTGTAGGCATTGCACTGTGAACATTGTGCAACATGATATTCCCTTGGGAATCAACAACCCCCAGCTACTTTGTCTTGTTGTTCATCCAGGAGACACAAGATCACTCCTATACCTTTCTCAGTTCTCCCCCTCCTACCACCGTCCTCTTCGTACATAGTTCGATTCTACTTGATACAGACTTTATCCTCAAATAAACAAGGCATCATTTAACGGATCACTTAATAATACAATCGAAAAATGTGCTGGAAAGTTTATTTTTAATCAGGTTTCTAAATCGAATTACCGAATAGGGAAACGATTGAATAATTTAAGCGTCTGTAAGTGGATTTTAAAATTCATGGGGAGTGGACGAAATATGTGTATGATGAAATACTGGTAATTTAGGCCTCGACGTTTTCCGTTCGTTCACCTCTATTGTATCCTCACTTCGGTTGATGTCTTCTCTAACGGTGATGTTGTCACTCGACAACTTTATTGATTATTGATTCATCGAGGACATTAATATACCCTAACATGGCAAAATTTATAACGGTTGCAATATTATTATATTGTAATATATACTTAAAAATAATTTCTCTCTCTCTCTCTCTCTCTCTCTATTCTTTAATCTAGTCTGTTAATTTAAAACAGTAAAAAACAAATTTTTTCACTTATCCTTTGAACCAATTTTTATGCTCTTATACCAACCATTACTTTTTGTGTCATTCTGTAAAATTGTCATAATTGTTATTGTTTTTAATTTTTAATATTACATTGACAAGGTTGTTAAATTTTTAATATTTACACGCTTGTTCATCAAATGTAATTACCTCTAATTACTGCATTAATGACAAAATATTTTAACTCTATGAAAATGATTATTATTAAAATTATTTATTATTCATTATAATAATATATGAATAAATTAATAAATAATAAATAAATTATTACTTTACTCTCAGTAATAATTTTCCCTAATTTTGATTAGTAACGAATAGTTTTTAATTATTCAACTATCAAAGAATAAAACAAAAAGGAAATTTTACAAGTTTTACGTTTCTTGACAAAAAAGTGTCAATTTTCTCTATTAATACAAATTGAATAGTTGTTTACACGAAACGGGGGTTAGTATAACTACAAACATCTATCTTGCATGCGAGTGCAGGAAAGTTTTACATGCACGTGCATTGAAACGTGCTATTGCATGTGAAACAAATACAATTTTTTTTAAGCTAACACCTTTCATTTCCTAGATATATGTATATAATGTTCAAATGTAAATTTAATAAAACTCACAAACAGAAATTTTATACAACATGGCATTATATTTTGTACACTGTAAAAAATTTTTGTAGTAAATTTTTTTAAATTTATGATTTCTTTTGGAGAAACTCTTGTCTAGTAAAAGAAGAATATTTTCTTTTTTTAAATATTAAAAAATATCGACAATTTTCCAAGTAAATAGACTTGTCAACAATGCAGTTATATATATATAATAAATGCAAAGTAACTTTTGAAAATAAGAGGTCTAAAATTTTCGTTCTATAATCAATAACAAAAGAAAACGTTCGCAGCTTTATGGGGAAAAATGATGTACGATTTTCGCATCCTTGCAGAAATTGGATGACTATTGCAGATTTATGACTCCAATTTCGATAAATCCACCACTTGGGAAAATCCATATGGGAAAAGTTGGAAATAAGAAAGCACACGCAATGGATATTATACCATTTTTCCCAAAACTGTTTAGTGAAATTGATATACATGTATCGAATTTTTTTGGTTTTTTGATTCAAGGGATAAAATTGTGGTTTGTGATACGAAACTAATGACGGATTTTTTAATTTTAGATTCGAAAATTTTAAAAATCGAATAAAATTTAAAATCGAAACTTAAATTTAATTGTTACTTTAGTTTTGGATTGAGCCGAAATTAAATTTATTTATTACTTTAGTTTTGGATTTAGTCGAAACTAAATTTATTTATTACTTTAGTTTCGGGATGACAAGAAACTAAATTTATTTGTTACTTTAGTTTCGGCATGACACGTAACTAAATTTATTTGTTACTTTAGTTTCGAATTAACCCGAAATTAAATTTATTTGTTACTTTAGTTTCGTGTTGACCACAAACAAAATTTATTTGTTACTTTAGTTTCGGATTAACCCGAAATTAAATTTATTTGTTACTTTAGTTTCGTGTTGACCAGAAACAAAATTTATTTGTTACTTTAATTTCGGCATGACACAAAACTAAATTTATTTGTTACTTTAGTTTCGTGTTGACCAGAAACAAAATTTATTTGTTACTTTAGTTATTTTCTAGATTAGAAAATAAATTCAGTTTTTTTACTTAAGATCCGTTTTGTGACGAAACTAAATTTGTTACTCTAGTTATCCTTCTTTTCTGATCAACACAAAACTAAAGTAACAAACAAGTTTCATATTAAAATGGACCTAAAGTAACACACTGAATAAATTAATTTTATTTCGTAATAGAAAATGACAACAATTGAACAAACAAATTATTCCCGTTTAATCAATAAATAGTATCGTAATTTTCATAAAACGGGAAATTATTTACGCATATTTAAAATCTTCATATCTCGAGGAAAAAGAAATTGACATGAATCCATTGCTCGTCGAGTTAATTATATTTCCAGATTGATTTAATTCCACATTTCTTGCTTATCTTGAACCAGATCTGGTTGTATAAGAAGAAACCTACATTTGCCAGGTATAAACTGATTCAAATCATTCACCTTCTAAAGTACATATATGTATATATATATTGATATACATTTAATTTTAATTTTACCAGTACACAAATTTCATACTTTCTTAGTTCTAATATAAATCTTTCCGTTTTTAAAGAAAACGAAGTATTTTTTCCCAGAAAAAATAAAATATTTAAACATCGGAAATAATCTTAGCGAGTGAAACTAATAGAGGTCGAGTGAAAAAGGACTTTCTCCAGTTAGTTGAACGTCGCTAACTCACAGTGAGGATTTGTATCATCTTCACTTCTTTAAAGAAGAAGCTTTCTATACAAACTCGCTGACATCGACTTTTTCGATAAATATACACTACTGCAACAACTATAACTAAATGTATCTATCTCTCTTCAGTCTCAAGAGTTTCTTGAACAATAATTCCACTTTTGACCTTTGCTTACTAAAACCGTGTTTACCAAAACAAGAAATTTTCCCTCGTACTTGGCTTTTCTATAGAAGAGAGAATAAAAAGACCTTGTGATTCTTAGGTAACTTTTTTTGAAAAAAAAAGAAACGAAGTTGGTTTTGAAAAAAAATATTCACCTTTTTTCTGGTACGATAATTCATCACCGAATGTCAAGAGCAGAAGTTCGGTAAAGAAAAATTCTCCGAAGCGAAACAGATTTACTATAATCTACGGTAAATATTGTGTTACCGACAGCGTGAAGAAAAATGATTTTCAAGAGCAGGCAAAAATCAAGTCGTCTTTTTACTGCAATTTTCGAGCAATCTTTATATAATTATCAATATACTATATATATTTCAGAAACTTTTCTCCAATAAACGGAGGGAAAATTATTGAAATAAACCCTTTTAATTTGTTTCTCCTTTCAAATGTACAACTTTTAGGTTTTTTATATCCACACAATTTTTAAATCGTATCCGACATCTTCAATTTTACCTCCCGTAAAATGTCACTTCAACCTTTTATTAAAAAGTGACAAAAATTTAATTCCAAATTTTATTGTCCAACAAATATAAATCACAGAGGAAAAAAAAACAAATAAAAAACCATTTTTTTTCACAAACGAAAATTCATTTCGTCAGTTGGAAATTTTATTCCCGAACAAATAATTTTCTTTTTTTTTTTTTTTTTTACACGGAACAAAAGATTGAATCAGACAGAAATTTCTCGTTGAAAAAACCCTTTGACTAAATCACAATTTGTAAAAAAATGTTTGTTATTTGAAACAATTAACAATCTCAATATATATGGAAATTGTAAAATAGTTACCAAATATCAGTTTTGAAAAGAATATTTTTGATAATTGTCATTATCTTTGGTTGAAAAAACAACTTGAAAAAATACTTCAAAGGAACTTTCCTATTAGAGATTAAGAAAAACTTTTTTCCACAATAAATAGACAATAATTTAGGTTTGAAATGTCCGCGAGAAGATGAAATTTATTTTTCAAGCATGCAGAAAGGAAAGTATGTAAAAACTTTTTAGAATGGACTTCCTTTATCACACATTATTTTTCTAACGAGGAAAAAAAATGATGAAAAAAAAAATTGGAAAATCCATAAATTCGGGAATAAAAATTGAGAGCAGTTTGTGAAATCGGACTGTAAAATTAGAGGGGAAAAAAGAAAGAAATTTAGTTATCTTATATATCGTATAAGGAAGTTGGGCGCGCACTCATCAGATAACAATATAATATGTTAAAGGGATGCTGGGATCCTTGCAAACGAATCCTTAGAGATATCATGTGCAATCCTCTTACCATGTTCCTTAAAGATATCCCATATCTTTACCACCACTTTCCTAATACATTCTAATGCTACTCGTAAATATTCGTGAGCAATCCACCATCAAGAGAAAAAATCATGTTTTACTTTTTAAAATCATTCCCTCGATAATTAAAATAGCATTTTATTCTTTAACCCTTAATTTAATTATAATTTGAATTGAATTATAATTGAATCAAAAATTTTTTTTTAAATTAGTATTAATAATTAATTCATAATTTATTTATTAATACTAATATTAATTTATGAATTAATAATTATTTATTTATTAATATATATGAATATAATATTCATTTCTTAATATATATGAATATAATATTCATTTATTAACAGTAATATTAAATAATTTATTTATGAATAGCAATATTCATTTATTACCATTAATACTAAATAATTATAATTCTCTAAAACTAGCGGAAAAATCAAATTATTAAAATTTGGATCCCAGGGGGATCGAACCCTGCACCGCACGATCTAAACTAATACGAGCGCTTAACGACCCCGGCTATCACGAATTTTAAAATTCTCGTTGGATTTTTCAATAGGAAATCTTATTGTCAAGCTAAATATCCAAGAAATCAACTGTCTCTATTTTAAAAAATTGATATTTTAACCTTAAATATCTACTTTTGTTCGAGATAAACTCATTAATGTTAAAATTCAAATCCATTAATGCATTAATTATTACGAAAATTTTCAACGATGTTTATAAATTTATAAATCTCTCTTTATTTTACGTTCACAATAAAAAAAAGAAATTAGAAAGGACCTCTGCATTTTATTTTAAATTCGCAGTGAAAAAAATGGAAAAAACGTAAAGAAAGTGAATGTTTGGTTATTTAAAAAATTTATTATACATTTTATATTACCGAGAAGATGTTTTCGCTAGGCGAAAGCCACTTGATCGAGTGCTTATGTCGCTAACGTGAAGGAATGACAGATAGAAATTGTCAATTTCAATATGTTTTCAAATGATTAATAATTTATAGTGCCACTATAGGTGATGACTAAGTACACTTTCGACTTTCTTCGAGAAATGTTGAACAAATTTTACCCACAAAAAAAAAACAATTTTAATTCTACTAAAACCAATGTTTATGATAATTTTTAAAGAATTTTCTAATACCATTTCTAATACCATTTTTAATACCATTTTTAATACCAATTCTAATACCAATTCTAATTAATAAGGATTTTCCCAAAAGCGTGTCATTAATTTTAAATTAAAATTAATAATTTTAATAACCACAAAAAATTTAAAAAAACAGGATTTAAGTTCCTTTTTTTTGGAAAATTAAGACAATGGTTTCAAGCTTTTTGAAGACTTTCAAAACGCAACCTTTTTAAAATTGAAGCACAAAAGTCAGTAACAAATAAAAGTCCAGAAGGAATGACAATTTTCTAAATTAAATTCACCCTTTGAGTTCCAGTAACCGGAAAAACCCCACTTTCCACCTAAGTTGGGTAACAGAATTCTCTTTACCTTTTCATTCTCATTTGCCATGTTATAAATAAAAACAAGAACAGCAACATTAAAAACATCAAAATAGCAACGCTAAATTACTTTTTTTTTGGCTTATTTGCTCACAAGAATTCAGTCATCGAGAAAAGAGAAAAAAACAGAAGCAAATTGAATCCACAATTGGGCGAAAAAAATTCATTAGACTTAACACCTTTGCTTGAATGAATTTCAAATATGCGGAAAGGAAAGGAAGGAAGAAAACTCAATTTCGAGCCGTGTGAAAAAAAATGCAATGAATAATAGAGTCAGCTGAAGATTAGATGGCTAAGATGTTTGCGTGCCTTGCATCCAGCAGTCTGTGTGGTGGTTTATCAGAAATTCAATATAGACTATTGATTTGAAAGTAAATGTGATTCCCTAAAGACGAAAATTGTTGAAAATTGCTATCTCCCGTTATATCTTTAAATATAAATCAAAATGTATAAATAAATTCTCATTGAATTAATTTTTTCATTTCCGCAGTAGCAAAATAAATCCAAGACGCAATTTTCTAACTGTTCTTTTTTTACGAATCGTTCTTTTTTTATATTTTTATATTATATATTATGATAAAATTATATTTTTATACATAAATAATAAGTAGACAAGAGCAAAAAATATTTTCCTAGACATTTTATTTTCACAAATAGCGTGAAAATTTACAAGTTCGAAACTTTTCAATGTAATAAAAACGTTGGTATGTTGAAGCTTTGAACATATTTCATGCTACTTATCTGTCAAGTAAGTAATAAAACTTTCCTCCGTGAAGGTAACTCCAGTTTAAACTATATTCTATACAAGTAAAGTTCTATTTTTTATTGTTAACGAAAATAAACTTCATTTTTCAATCAAAAAAAGCACAAGGCAAGTAAAGCCACCTTCAATTTTTCTTTCTTTTTGTAAATAATCCTTTTTAGAACTTAGGAGCAAAGGGCTTTAAGTGAGCAATAAATCAGTCTTCTTGTCATAATTTTAAATATTTTTTTCTAATTATCTATTCTATCGTGTTTTATAATACATTGAAAAAAATTTATTCGATTTAAATAATAGATTACTTGACTGTTATCAAATTATTTGGCTCAAGTGAATATTTATTTAATAATAGACAAGCAATCGCTTAATTGAATCAAATAATTTTTTTTTCTTTGTACGAACAATAAAAAATTTATTTGGATTAATTTCAATAAGAAAATAAAATTTATCGTGGAAAACTATATAGAGAAAGTGCAGAAATATTTTTAAAAACTATTTAGTAGCACATAATATTGATTCTATATACTTTTATGTTATAGGACTCACATGCATCGAGTTATAGTAATTTAAACGATGAATATGAGCAGTGAGCACTAAATAGGAGATCCAGTCTATTTGCAATTGATTATTATTTCACTATCAAATAACGATCGTATCATATTAAATGCCTAGATATAGAAATACATATGTACATAAATACTGAATATGTATCAAGTATACTTCTATAATTAGCAAAATTTATCATATTGTCACAAGCACCAATTTATTTATACATGCGTTTCATTTACCAACTTTCAATGTCAAAACAATTTCCCAATAAAATATCGGTTTAATAATTATTCAGTGAAAGCGCATTGCAGATACATCATATAATGGGGCAAAAACAAGTTAATTAAATTAATTAATAAATGCGGATATCAATTGGGAGTTAATTGTTACTTGACGGATAATAAAAAACTGCGACTTGTGGGACTTTTTATTTAATAGGTGTAAATTTTTCGTGTTTGTTTTTAAATTATAATTAAAATTGTAATCAATTGAGATGAGGATTATCATGTAAGTGAATATGCTTTCGCGAGTGCGTCTGTTAAATTTAAGCGGATTACCGTAATGCTCCTTCATTGCATAAATGTTTAACCTAATTTGGGAATTAATAGTTTTTTTGGAAAAAACATTTTTTTTACTAAAAAATTAGTAAAAAAAACCCAAGAAAAAAAATTTCCACTTAACTGAATTGTCACTAAAGGAAATTGGAACTAAATTGCCACTAAATAGTCAACTAAATAGTCAACTAAATAGTCAACTAAATAGCCGACTAAGTTGTCTGCTTAACTTGCCACTTAACCAAATTGCCACTTAACTCAATTGTTATTACACCAAATTGCCTACTTGACTTGCCACCTAACCGAATTGTCATTAAACCAAATTGACAACTTAACTTGACACCTAACCGAATTGTCATGAAACCAAATTGTCATTAAACTGAATTGCCACTTAACTCAATTGTTATGAAACCAAGTTGCCAACTAAATTGCCACTTAACTCAATTGTTATTAAACCAAATTGACAACTAAATTACCACTTGACTGAATTATCTCTAAATTAACACTTAACTCAAATGTTATTAAACCAAATTGCCAACTAAATTGTCAACTTAACTTGTCACTTAACCAAATTGTCAATAAACTAAATTGACACTTAACTCAATTGTTATAAAATCAAGTTGCCAAGTTAATTTGCCACCTAACCGAATCGTTATTAAACCAATTGCCAACTAAATTGTCAACTTAACTTGTCACTTAACCAAATTGTCATTAAACCAATTCGCCACTTAACTCAATTGTTATGAAACCAAGTTACCAACTTAACTTTCCGCCTAACCGAATTGTCATGAAACCAAATTGTCATTAAACTGAATTGCCACTTAACTCAATTGTTATGAAACCAAGTTGCCAACTAAATTGCCACTTAACTCAATTGTTATTAAATCAAATTGCCAACTTGACTTGCCACTTGACTGAATTATCTCTAAATTAACACTTAACTCAAATGTTATTAAACCAAATTGACAACTAAATTGTCAACTTAACTTGTCACTTAACCAAATTGTCAATAAACTAAATTGACACTTAACTCAATTGTTATGAAACCAAGTTGCCAACTTAATTTGCCACCTAACCGAATCGTTATTAAACCAATTGCCAACTAAATTACCAACTTAACTTGTCACTTAACCAAATTGTCATTAAACCAATTCGCCACTTAACTCAATTGTTATTAAACCAAGTTGCCAACTTAATTTGCCACCTAACCGAATCGTTATTAAACCAAATTGACAACTGACTAAATTGCCAATTAACCGAATTGCCACTAAAATTCTTCTGAAGAATATTTTTTCGTTTAAATGAAGACCAGAAAAATAGAAACGTGAAATAGAAATCAATCAAATATTTCCAAGTAACAAATACGTCATTTAACGAAACGATGATTATTATTGAAAATCCTCTCGCGTCCATTGTTTTAAATGAATTCTCAGTATATTTATGTCAAGTCGTTCAAATTAAAATTACTTCTTTAAATGTCACTTTGCTCATTACGAAATCGAATAGCGGAAAACTAGTTCATATTTTTCTTTTTCTATACAAGAAACCAACTCAATTAATAAAATAAAATCCATAAATTAATTTCAAAAGAAATCAAAATTTCCCTCATGATCAATTGAATACCATGACTAAAATTCCAAAGCGCAGTAATTGCGAAGGACACCTACAGTCTTGAGCAGACGTGCGTGTCATTGCGTTCAACTATACAATAATATACATGAGTGTGTGTGTGTGACCACTTCACATGGAATGCAGGACAGTAGGTCGACATCAGCATCTCCAGCAGACACTCTGAGTGCCTGACGATGCAATGTATCCTCTTCATCTCTTGTCTCCTCTCCCATATTATTTCCTTTTTCTCTCTCGCGCACCACATTTTCTCCTTTCCCCACCGTCTCATTCGACTTTTTTTTTTCTTTTTCTATATCCCCCACTTTAAATTTCACCGCGACTAAGGCCCATCATGTCTCATCTCCCTACTCATCGTTCCCATCACCAAGAGGGGTCTTCTTCCAGTCACTTTTCAGTTTATCTCACAACTTGCCGCTGATTTTCGGCTCTACGACGACATGTCTCGATACGTCTCATTAATAAACGTGGAAAATTTAACGAATTTCATCTACCAACCATTTTTCTACACGTGCAAGTTCAGTGCAAGGATCAAGTGTCAATTGATCATTATTGAAAATCCCAAAACAAGTGATATTGAACGTAGAAGGAAAATTTCGCGAGGATCGTAAAAAATTGTTCCCAATTTTTGCAACATTAACTGAAGTTCAATTACCAATGTTCTAATTATTGCTCGTAGTAATTAAAAAAGGGTGAACAAATTTTCAAACTTGGTAAATTTGGTAATTCTTTTCTTTTTTAATTAACAAATAGATTTTAGCAGAATTACTCGAATGTTTTGAATAAACAAATAATGATAGAGTGAAAAATTACTAATGTTATAGTTTAGAATAGAAGAATTTGTTTATCATAAAGTTCGCTATTTGGAAGAAGAAGAAAAGAAGTTGATTAGCATCTTTTCGCGATTAATTTTCCCCTAAATCTCAGTTTCCGCGTTTACGTCTTGTGTTTGTGCAATTTATCATGGAGATTTAAGTCACCATCTCGCGGTGTGTTTCCTCTTAAGCTACAAGACGAGCGACTCCGGAAGTCGCGCTTCCGTCAAACAATTATAAAATTTCCGCACGAGATCATCATGCCTGGAATTTTGCCAAGATTTGTCGAGTAATTATCGTTGAGTAACTTTCAAAAGAAAACAAAATCCAAATCCTAGATATTGTGAATATACTTTCATAACAGAGGAATCTCTTCCTCAAATGATAATCTTTAATAATCAACAACAATCTCATACAAAGAAGATTGAGGAGAAAATTTTTGCGACTAAACAATTGGATGGTTCAATATAAGAAGAAAAGAGAGCACTAAATGTTTTTATAGGACGTCCCATTGCTGGAAAAGAGGGAAAATCTGAACTTTTTACCACCGACTACAACTTGCAAGGAGAAGAAAAATTCCAGTCAAGTGCGAAAATGAAAATGAATTTTTTATTTCGACAAGTGTTTCATATGGTCTTTTTCCCATTGAAAAATTTTAACAGTTTACAGAAATAAAATACATCAGTAAACAAATTAACGGAATCAAAAAAGAATTATAAAATTCATTTTGGATATATATATTATTAGTGACTAGAGATGGAACTATATTAAAAAAGATTCATACCATCGAGATTACGAGAGAAAAATATAGCTTCTCTCTATCTCCTGGTGAAAAAAGAAAGGTGGCACGTGTTATGCGAATAATCCGCGGTGAGTTGTTTATGGGGAAGTGGGCCAATGCCCTGAAGCTGTAGGTGCGATACGTACTCCAGGGACAGGAAGTAAGAACAAAAAAAAAAAAGAAAAGAAAAGAGTTGAAGGCTCAAAAAGTCGAGAAAAAGAAAAAAAAGGGGGAAAAAAATTGATAGTCAGGAAGTGAAAAATTTGAGGATAATTGAATAGGTGTGGTAAAAAAAAGGGTAAAAATGAGTAGAAGAACATCGCCATTAATGGGCCTTAATTCATGCGAGAGAATAAGGCCCGAGAGGCCCAGGAATACCATTCAAAGACTGGTTTGGAGACCTGGTTCGCAATTTCAAGTCGGTCACGTTTGGCCCTCCGACGATGAAGGATCAAATCCTCGAATGGCTCTCAGAAGGTTAGCGAAAATTATCAACAACTAGTAAATTTTGCTAATTTAATTATTAAACTAATAAAGAAAAATTTACTAATTGAATTAGCAAAGTTCAATGCTAAAATTAACAAAGTTTACTAATTTAATTATCAATAAGTAGACTTTGCTAATTAAATTAGTAAACTTTGCTAACTAATTAGTATAAACTTTGCAAATTTAATTATTAAACTAATAAAGAAAAATTTACTAATTGAATTAGCAAAGTTCAATGCTAACATTAACAAAGTTTACTAATTTAATTATCAATAAGGAAACTTTGCTAATTAAATTATTAAACTTTGCTAATTAATTAGTAAACTTTGCTAATTAATTAGTATAAACTTTGCTAATTTAATTGGTAAACTTTGTTAATTCAACTAGTAAACTTTGATAATTAATTAGTAAACTTTGCTAATTAATTAGTATAAACATTGCTAATTATATTGGTCAAATTTGTTAATTCAAGTAGTAGACTTTGCTAATTAATTAGTAAACTTTGCTAATTAATTAGTATAAACATTGCTAATTATATTGGTCAAATTTGTTAATTCAAGTAGTAGACTTTGATAATTAAATTAGTTAACTTTGATAACTTAATCAGTAAAGTTTGCTAATTAAATTAGTAAACTTTTCTCATTAAATTAGTAAACTATTAAACTCCAAACAAAAAAGTTTACTTACACAAATATAAATTACTAAAAACTTAAATAATTTCAAATTATTCACTAACTTTTTGATACAAATTAATAAAATATAACTAATTTATAGTCCATCACTAATTTAAATTAACAAAAATTTTATCAACATAGCGCCATTATTTTCTAAGGAAACGTTCAGTAAAATTTCTCAATTTCGATATATTTAAAATATTTATATTTTAAATAAATATTTATTTACATTTAAACATTGAACTTAAACACCTGAATGTTAATAATTAATTAAATTAAAACTAAGAGAAAGTAGGGTCATAAATCACAAACAAAAAAATAAGAATAATTGAGAAATGAAGCTTTCAAAAATATTTGGAATTTTCTGAAAGTCACTGACATTATTTAAAAAATGGAATATTTTTAAATATTATATAGACTCTATAAAAATATGCTTGAATCTCTTAATTTATTATAGAAATTCAAGTGCCAAGCAAACATTTGAAAATTTTTTTACATCAATTTTATGCTAATGGGAAAAAAATTAAAATTTCCATAAGTTTTATTTTATAATTTCCTATATTAAATTCAAAGTTGTAAAAATTAAAATAAACGTCTCCTGACAATTTAAATGAATCGAGTTAAAAATTTTCGAATAAAAAATTGAAAAAGAAAATTTATAATCAATAGGAAAAATAAAAATATATTAGTACGTTTTGTAAATAAGTAAATGATAACACATTTTCTAAAACGAAAATAATAGTCGATGAAAAATATGATATTTGTTTTATTTTTCAACTCTTTTTATGCCAATTTATTTTTCCTTTATTCTATAAAAAATGTTCCTTTCATTTTTATAATAATATTCGAAGAATAATAATTAATAGAATTTCTCTATGAAAAATTTATATGTGCGGTTCCGCTAATATACATCAGATACATATGTGCAACGTTTCAAAAGTTTTTCATTAATAAATTAAAAAGTGTGAAAGTTTAATAAAATTATGAAACTTTAATGAATTAACTTTTACTCTAATATATGACGAGTGAACTCTTACTTTTTGATAAATTATCTCTATGATGATGGATTAACTACCTATATGATGAATTAATAAACTCTCACTGTCAATTGAATTTCACTAATCATATGAATTATTCAATTTCCACGAGTTGTAAATCATTAACTCAATAAATTTTATATATAATTGAAAATTAATATTATGCACATTCAGCATAATAATTAACTCACTTAAACAATTATTCCCCACACTTTCTAAAAATTTATCTAAATAAAAAAACTATATTCATATAAAATTTACAAGACTAAAAATCTTTATTTGCGTTAAAAACATTTTTTATTTTTGAATACAGCAAACCTTCGTAAATAATAAAAAAAATAATAATAAACTCTCGGCAACGGTGATTTATAATAAGAATTCATTTTTATATTTTATATTTAATTTTTGCCCTGTAACTAATCGTTTCTGAGAGACTAATAAATCAACAAAACAGGTAATTGCCCTCATAAATAAATATTTAGGCAGAAACCTTCCACATATCTTATGTAATGTGTATAAATAACATGAACTTTTTTTATACAAAAATTAATAAATTTAAAAACTTAAACTTACTTTATATCTAATTTTTTCTTTCTATTTATTTCATCAAAATTATATTTCACATTCTCAAAATCGAATTCTAAATTAATTAATTAGTTAAATAATAATTTTATAATATTTTGTTACTTTTATCTTTAATAAATTTATTTTGCAAGAATTGGTTTTTGACTAAATACCATTTCAATATTTGCAGTTTGTCTGCATTCTTTTGTAATTTTTCTTGTCTTAAATGTTGCATTCTTCAAAAAAAATTATTGGAAATCAGATCAGAACGTTTTCAAAATTTGTTAATTAAAATTACTGATAAGTAATAAGTAATAATGATAATAATAAGTAATTTTAATCAACAAATTTTGAAAACGTTCTGATCTGATTTTTTTTTCTTTGAAAATTGCAAAATTTAGACAAGAAAAACTAAAAAGAAAAAAAAATTCAGACAAACCGTAGATATTTTTTCATTCACCTTAGTTTCCCGCATGTAAAAATGAAAGATCCTTTAACGCAAAAGGTAAATAGTAAAAAAACGATAATAAATAATAGGAGAAAAAAATATACAGAAATAAATAAAAATAAAGAAAGATAAATCAAATTCAACTCCCCGCAACCATTGATTTCAATATTATTAGAATTCTAGAGAAACGTATAATTCATGACAATGAAACTCTTTGTCAATATCAAGAAAAAATAATTTCGTTCCAGATTATTGAGACTGTACGAGGGGAGGCAATATCGAGAAGCGGCCGGATTTCTTATGAGACTGCCACATTATACCTTGAGGGCAGCTCTACCGGATATCCCTATAGACCTTTTAATAGAAACTCTCCCCCACAGTTTAGCCCTCCTCGAGGCACTTTATTTAAGACTGATTGACCTCAACATTGAAGACGTGAAAATTTTACGTGTCGAACAACTAATATGGAAAATTGTGAACTTGATCTCGTCTAGTCAGGTTCACTTTCACCTGAGAATATGGAGTAAATTGTTAGGCTCTCTATACCGGATATCGCCCAGCGTTAAAAGTATGCTCACAACAAAGAGACGAGCTTTAGAAAGAGCTGTCGAGGGTCTTGGTAAACACGGTTTAATACCGTCAAGTCAGATTTCCGGTTTAGAAAATTCTACTACTTCGCAGAATCTTGTCCCACTGCCACTTGCTCTCAAAGAGGAATTGGAGGCTCGCTCAGAAGCCTACAAGTTGGCACTTCAGAAACTTGAAAGCTGTGGGAAACACACTGGCACTCTCAAAGGTAAGGAGAACTATTTAATGGACAATTTCAATCCATTGAAAACAATATCGTCAAATAATAAAATTAATGCTGATGATGATGATGATGATAATTTCAAAAACATGATGAATAGCAAAAAACTAAATACAGTCAAACTGAAATTAATTATTCAGTTGGACTAACTTTTTGTTCCGATTGTTTGTCAGATTCTTTCTCTCAAATCGAAAGAATTTTTTCTAAATTTATAAGCATATTTAGATTTGAATAAAATTATTCACTATTAAACCTCATATAACATCCAATATTTCACGGTAAACATAAAAATAAATACATAAATAAATACATAAATACTAAACATAAAAATAAATTAAATAAAATTTTTTTTTCATTTAATTATTATTTTATTATAGTATTTATTTCAATGACGATATAACCGAGTTTATTTTTTTTAAACACACACGTGCACTTGTACCTACAATTGATTAATATATTGGAATTACTGTCAAATGCACAACTTTCATTGTTATATAAAAACTGCATAAAGTATGGGACGTTTCGTTACTGGGTTAAAAAGTAAATACTGATATAGAGGTGAATTTAAAAAGACAATGGAACAATATTTTTCAATGTAGAGAAAAATATCAACAAGTGGTATTTTGATATTAAACGAGAAAAAAACAATAGTAAACTCTATGAAAGGTTGATTAAATAATCTTTTTGGTTGACATATTTTAAAAAATTCACGTTATCGAGTTTGAAATTCGAATTGTGAGGCGAAAAATAATCAATGTTGCTCTTTAAATATAAATTTGTTACGTTTGGCTAATTAAAAAGCGTGAGTTTGTTAATTTAAATGAATTAGTAATCGTTTTTAGTAACAATCAGTAATTTTTCTACTATTCTACTATTTTTCTACTATTCTACTATTTTTTTACAATTCTACTATTTTCTACTAATCTTTTCTACTAACTTTTCTACTACTAATTAGTTTTTCCTACTACCAATTAGGAATTTGCTACAACTAATTTTTTTCTATTATCAATTAGTAATTTTCTACTAACTATTATTTTCAATTACCAATTAGCTGTATCTTTATACTATCAATCAGTAATTTTTTTACTAATAATTAGCAAATTTCACTTCCACAATTAGTCAATTTTGATTGAGAATTAGCCAAAACGGTTACTAATTCACTTAATGAAGGAATCGGCGCTCTTTAATTACTCACTGATTAGTCATTAATTAGTACCTAACTAATTTAATTATTGAGAATAAAATTTTTTATTTTCTGTCTAAACTTTTCGAATCTGGTAATTAACGAAATGCATAGCAAACATAATTTAAAAACTATCAAATATATTTAATTATTTACCGCTTTGAAGTAACCAAAATAATCAGGGTATTCAGGGGCGTATTATAGTTTTCGTTTAACTCAAAAAATATAATAATAAATTTAAAAATAACTTACATTATGCTAAATTAGTATTTTGATTCTTACCTTTTTTCCTGCTCCCTTGCTTCTGCTCCTTCCTTAAAATTTAGATATCCGTATCATTAATCTTCAGCAGCATGGCAATTGAGGAATTTATCCAATCTGAAAAAAATTAAATCAAATAAATAACAACATTTCAATTCACAATTTTTCCTCTACTATTATATCACCTTTAAATAATACGAAATATCTAGATTTTGCATCAATTTAAGTAAATATGCAAAGTTAATTTCATAAATGAAAATAAATGCACCCGAATATATAAAGATTCAGCACGTTTCATGTCCTAATTCCGTCAACTATTTTAAATAATCACTTATTCTCGTAGTGTAATATTACAAAATTGAATTAATGGAGTGATAAATTACTAATTAAAAATACTTGACGGACATGCGAGAATTTTTAAATTATGTTGCTGAAAATAATTCCAATGAGTGCAATCAATGTAAATAATAAATTCCCAATGATGGTCAAATGTTAATTCCACAAATTCAATTTGATTTCAAGCAATGAGGATTTTATTTTTTTTTATTACCAGTAAATTCGCCACAGAGAGAGAGAATTGATTTTTCACAAATATTTCCAAAAATCGCTTCAGTTATGAAAAAATATTTAACCTTCGGAATTTGTCACATTTATTTTCCCTTGACGTTATTGATATTTTTGGATTTAATTATTTAATTTTCTCCTCCTTTTTTTTAGCTGACAGTGGAGTGCAAGCGGCGTCACATCAGAGGCAATTATCCCTAAAATATAGTGAGATACAACAGCGGCTAATCGATAATCAGAGTTTGTTAAATAATTTAGAAAAATCGAATGAAGAATCATTGAAAAATCTTCTGGGAGAATTGAAGCGTCGTGTTGAACAAGACAAGGAGGCTTTAAGACAATGGACAGCTTTAAGAAAATCGAACGTTGATTCTGAGGCAAATAAAAATCCCACCCTGGCCGTTAAATTATTGCAGTTTTCCCGGGGATGTGCCCTAGCTCTACAACTGATGAATGAAGACAGCACTCAGGTAACTTTAAGATTCAAGACTATCCCGAGTGGAAAGCTCTTAAGCCTTAAGGGTAGCAACGCGATGTTTTATTACGCAAGCTTAACAGCAACGGTTTCTGCTCGTTAACTTAACTCGATTAGTTTTTCACGCCACTTTCTTCCTTTTATATTAACTGTATAATAAACTGTGGCAAACCAACCGCGAGATTTAATTATAATAACAAAATCTTGATAAAAAATTGGAAGCAGGATGCATACCTTATCGCAAAAAGAATCCTTAATGTTGCATAGAGGTTAGAAAGCATAGATAGATGTTACAACGCAGCAGCGCGCCACCTACAGATATTGCTCTTTTTAGCGCGAACATTCAAAAGTAGAAACGACGCTAGAAACCAGGAGCGTAACAAGAATTTACAAACTTCGCGAACAAGATACATCGTTTTAAAAATTCCTTACAAACCATTTTTACAATTTTATTTTTCATTTATACACTAAGAAGTGTCTTGTTTTTTTTTCTTTTCATTTAGATCGGAAATAAATTCAATGTAGAAAGAAACGTTTTCTGATTTATCGTATATTCCTCCTTGTTAAAATTGACCAATTTTCTTTGCTAAACAGCCATTATTGTGTGGTTGAGGAACAAAAAAATAGAGAAAACGAACAGGTTGTCACTTGTCGCTTCTTGAAAGAACGTTGACATCAATTTTCTAATGGCGCGCAAGGAAAACTGGACGTTTGAAAGTTTCGCATATTCTTCAACTTTTACAATAAAAATACAAGAAGAATTTAATACGAGGTGAAAGCTTGTTATACAAAGTTAAACGGGAATTTTTCTTCTCTTTAACAACTTGAAAGGCCTTGGAAAATAAATTTTAAAAAACGACAATTTCTAGTGACAAGAAAAAAAAAAACAACGGAACAATGTAAATGTGTTTAAAAGAACATTTACGAAAATCCCCTCCCTCCAAAATAAAGAAAAGCGCTTAAATTGAATTGTAAAATGAATTTTAACCCAGTTTCTAAACCACAAAAAGCTTTTTTTTAAAATAATTCCTTCTGGCATAAAAATTTTCTGGATTACTTTTTAAGCCCTAACTTTCCATATGATTTACTACATCTATGGAAAAATTATTCCACGCATTTGAACGTTTAAAATCAAAAAATCATTCAAAATTTAATTTTTAATTGTGAAAAAAAGAAGAATAAGAATATCTTTGACAATTCTTTAACAAAAGGTAAACGTTGGGGAAAACTTTCCCTCTATTTACAATGTCAGTGACTTTAGCAGCCAATTTGGAGAATTAAAATTCAAGCCAAGCTTAACTTTTAATCTGGATTGAGAGAACTAGTGGAGTTTAACTGTTGCAAATTGTTCTGCCTGTCGAGTCTCTTTGTAGAAATTTCATTTCCACGTATAGTTAATGCTAACTGAAATTATACACCGGATATTGCAGTGATATTTAGAAGAAATAATTTCTTCTGTCTGGAGAGAGAACTTAAGAAAAAAACTATGACAATAGGGAGGGAAATAAATGAATGGAGATTTATTTTTACTCTTGTGAAAGTAAAAAAAAATTATTCTAATAGACTTATTTTATGATGTTGCTTGGAGATAAGTCACAATTCCCTCGAGATATCAACTCTTTATTTCCTCTACTAAATTTGATGCGCTTTTCGGATTTACTTTTATTCATGAAAAATAAAATTTCACATATTTGATGGGAGGAAAAAATTCCATTTTGTATTTTTACTCCTTTCGCTTTTGCATAATCTTTCTGTATTATGGTAAAATATTTTGAAACAAATTTAAATTAAACCGCTTGCCAAAAAATGGAGTTCATTTTCTTCTAAAGTTTAATTTATTGATACTAGGCAAAGCAAAGTAGTGCGACTAGAGAACAGAGAGCATGGGTAAGTTGTCTGGTTTTAAAAGGAGTAAAGGAGTAATTAATGAATTTTAAATTCATCCCCCGCCTCAACATACAATGAGAATTTTTAATTCCACTGATCATTGGAACTATAATGCATATATTAATTGGAAAACTGAAAAACTTGCAATATGAATGCATTTTTTTGTAAAACCTGTTTCAGCTTTAAATTCTAGACACAGAGAAATAATTATAAATGTATTAATTATTTGGAAAACCCTTCAGTAGTTTTTACAATCGTATCCCAATCAACCAAATGGAAAAGAAAGGCAAAAAGTAGGTACGCTCTAATAACGACGCGACGCCATGACACCTAAAGACGCATGCGCGTTTAGGATTTTAAAAAGGACGCTAACCTACAAAGTCTACATTTTATCCTAAACTTTATCCACTAACTTCATAACATTTAGTTAAATAAGTCAACAAATAGTTCGATAGTTCAACAAATATTATTAGTACCTCGGATAAATAAAAATCCTAATAAATAAAAATTCTGATAAAGCAAAACCTTGAATTAAATTAAAGCAAAAGCATATCGGATTAAATGGAACAATTAGCGAAAATAAAAAAGTGAAATGAAAAGATGAAATAGGATATTTTGAAGAATTTGCATTTCTGTGGGCCCATTTTAGGATTAAATAAATAATAAAAATCTTCAATGAAAAAAGGTCTAACGGAGGAATTTTTTTTCCTTTTCCAGGAGATTCACATAGACGAGAATCTTGGTGGTGACGACTACGAGGAAGAATCAAGCAGTGCCGGATATCACACTGACGAGAGTTGTAGTCCAACACCAGAACCAAGTATCACGAACATTATTGCCAGAAGCAATCTCAGCGAAGCGTTACAAAACCTATCCAACTTGGATGTGAACGTCAACGTTGAACGACTCGCGGAAAGATATGGAGCCCTTTATGCTCATGCACATTTACACACATTGGATGCACTCGACGCCCTAGAACCCCTTCGAGACGCCCCTGAGCTCAAAGTGAAAATTCTCTATTCCATCGTAGTGGTAAGTGTATTTGCACACATTGAAAGGAAAGGGAATAAAATTTGCCACCACCTCTTTTTTTTTGCTCTTATGAACCACTGGGTTTATCTATATATATGACAAATTGATTTTTCATTGTTCTGTATTTCACATATATAATTTCCCGATTAGTATATTCTTGATGTAAAACTCTCCCTCCCTTTTTTTCTTTTCTTTCTATAGCAACACTGAGTGAAATAAAAATTGAATTGAGTCAATATAATTTTTTCGCGAGTGTATATTTAACGAACTGAAACGGTATTTAGAGTTTAAATAATTTCTTACTTCTCAATTCTTGAAACAATTCTGCAAGCAGGAAGGATAAATTTTTTATAAACGCCTAAAGTAATTGGTAAAACTTTGAAAAGAATTATTTACACATAAAAGGAATGACAAAATGTAAAAACAACATTCGATTTGAAATGGTATTCGAATAGTCAAAAATCAATTCTTGCAAAATAAATTAATAAATAATAAAAGTTAGAAATAAATTTAGAAAAATTAATTTTCTTTCCTGTAATTTGAATTAAAGGGACAATTTTTTTTTTAATTTTTGAATTCTCGAGTAAAGGATCACTCTTGTATGAACGAAACAATTTTATATAATTTAATAACATTGTGCAACCAAGCAAAATTAAATTTAGAAAATAAATCAATGGGAAATCTGTTATTGAATTTGGACAATTTTCGATATGATTAAATTTAGAAAATAAATCAATGGGAAATCTGTTATTGAATTTGGACAATTTTCGATATGGTTGAATTGTTTCAAAACGATATATATACAATCAATACTTTAAACACTTTATTATGACAGGCAATAACTTTGGAGTTAAATCCATTCAATTGAATAATTTTAATAGCTACAAGTACATTTCAATGCGTCGAAATAATTGTTTATTTTAAAGTATATTATAATCATTTTTCTATTTTATATTTCAGAAGTGAAGATTTTAAATAAAATAAACAAATAAAAATCTCTTAATTACTTCACTTTTGAGAAATTGAAAATAATTATTGATTCAAAAGTTAAATAATAGAAAAACCTTTTTCTGATTTAGAGGTAAAATATTTTCTATCTGCATGTTCTACAAAAAACAAAATTCTTTCTTTTGTCATAAATCGACCAACTTTTTCTGAACAAACTCAAGGGAACATTAAGTAAAGAAGGGCAGATTTGGACGTATTTTCAAAGTTGTACGATTCGCGGAAAGCGGTTTGTTAAGTTATGAACTTCGTTCCCGAGGGGGTGGGGGGTAGAGGGTTTCCATAACTTTCGGAAAAAATATCTGTCGGGTGAATATAAAACCCTGAAATCCCTATCGCAATAGTCTACCAAAAAAAAAGATACTCAAACGTTATATCACATTTTGTTTCCACTTCCGCTTCCTCATGTATGTCTCTGTGTATTTTTATCTCTCTAACATTCCCACATTTGTAATTTTATTTCCATAATATATTTAAAATATGTGGAAAAAAAAATTTTAACTATTTAAAAAGAAATAACTTTTTCGAAAGTAATTACGTGTGTTGCAACTAGTGAGTGAAAAAGAATCGTTTGCATATATTGCGCTTTTGCCCTGGCGCGTGGTAAAATATTTATTCTAGCTCATCGATTTCTAGAAGCATGTAAAATGCGGTTGTAAAAAAATAGCCTTTGGCTGATTGACTACGACGTTTACTGCTTTTGCCCCCCCTTTCCAACACATTATCATTCGTAAAAAGTAGAAGGGAGGATCGTTGCCATTGAATATTATCAGACAAAAATAACGCGCAACTTTAAAAATTATAAACGGGGAAAATAAAAATATCAAAATTTTCAAATTACGCGCATAAAAGTGAAGAATATTTCAAATTTGGCAAAGCGATTGATTCACACTTCTACACAGAAAAAAATAATTCGGGAATAGTTCCTGAATTCGTCCTAAATTGAGGATATGAGCAAAAGTCGGGAATTATTATAGACCTGTTATTCGGAAGAAATGTCAAACTTTTTAAATAGATATTCAGGAATTTATGGAAAGAACTCGGTAATTATGTAGTAGTTTGTACGAAATGTAGCGGCTGAGTATTTCAGATGATCTGGGCGGTAGAACTGCCGATGAGTTCCGGAAGAATTCAGACGGTCGCTTCATAAGAGCTACAGAATAGTTCCGGAACAATTCTGTCATGAAGGTAAATAAAAAAAAGAAGGCGTATACGCACGCTTTGTTTTATATTGGTATTGGTCAAACAAGGCGAACTGTGATTGGTCGAGGATGATACATATATAATACACTTATAGCTACCCTACATACATTCTAACGCATACATAATATTCCTACACAAATAAACGCAAATACACGACGCATTTAACCGCACGCTGGTAGTAGGGATTTGGGAAGTCTCTTATATACTAGGTTTTACTTTCATTTAGCGCTTGTGAGAAACAGGGTCGCTGTCTGAAATTTTTGTTCGGCGAACAAAACTAGACAATTATTACTCATTTTCGGGCGCTGAATCCGAACTTAAAAATTATTTTTTTTCTTTCATGAACCCGCATAATTAATAAATAAAATTGTTTATTTCTTTAGTTTTAAATATATTTTAATATATAATATATATTTTAATTAATTGTCCTAACCTCAAACTTTTAACCTGTGATCTTATTTTAAACAAATATAAACATAAACTTAAACAAGTAAGCATACTTACATTTCTTCAGTTTTCCTTAATCCAAATCTTTCTATCACGAACACTTATGTCTAAAACTTTTAATTGTAAATAAATTAAAACCGTTAAAAATCGGTAATATTACGAAAGCCGCTCATGCCGCGAACATAGGGACCAGAGACGCTCACTCGTGTTCGCTCGTGTTTACACTCATTCGCACACACACTATTAAATCATGCGCGGAGAATCTCGGCGCATCTCTTCTTTCGACAAAGTTCCGGAACTCTTATGAAATTTAAACTGTAGTTCTCCCAGGATAGACGCTTGTAAATATTATTTTCGAAGAAATATAATTTCTACGGCAAAATTTCGATAATATTATAGACTAGTCCTGTATTTTTTCAGGAATTTATTTATAATGCTTATTTCAAAGCCCTACGAAAATAGTTTCGTAATTATTTCGAAACGATTCAGATATATTTACATTAAATTCCTGAAAATCCCTTGAACTTTGCACAAATCCTCAATTTTGGAACAAATTCAGGAATTCTTACCGAGTTTATTTTTTCCGTGTAAAATATATTTAGCTAACAAAATTATTGAAATTTTGAATAATTGAATTTGATTTCCAGAAAACGACTAAAGCGACTTTTTTTGCGCCTTAAAGTCGATCCGAGACCTGCTTGATCATTATCAAATAAATATTTATTTTTATTAAATAAATTTAATTTCAGTGAATTAAATAGTATTTGACTCAAATACAGAAATTATTGATTAAATTACAGTTTTTTTGATGTAAATAAAAATTATTTTGTTCAAGTAAATATTTATTTAATATAATAGACAAGTAATCGGTTACTTGAATCAAACAATTTTTTTTCAGTGTAACTGCAAAATGAATAAATAAAAAATAAATTGCATGTGGAATATTCTTAAAATAGGAGCCAAAGGTTACTCTTAAATTTAGAATATAAAATTTTTCCGTACTATATTTTTTTCGATAAGATCCTGAAAACAAAACGAGATTTTGTAACATCTGTTATAAATTTAGTACCTATTAGTGCACAAAAATAAAACTTTCACTTATTGTAATATTAATATTTAGAATCCGAAATAATCCTAAATGATTAAGGGAAATTTAGACTCATCTGAAGGAGAAAATTTCAAAATAAGCATCAAATTCTGAGAAGAATGTTATTATGTATCTCGTTCCCTCATCTTTCGGATAAGGCGAATGTCCAGCGGTTTTGGGGATTTTGAAAACATATGCGGTGCCAAGTATAATGAACATGTGATTTCAGGAAGTAATTTTCGACTAGGCATGTTGTAATCTTGCAATATTGACTTGAGCAAAAGGTAATTTGCAATGAACTGCAATTGTCCTTGGGCTAAGTGGTTAAGAGTGCGAAACGAGACCTCATAAACTAAAGATTTTCAGATAAGGAATAGGGAATAAAGATTTACGATCATTATTTACTATTCGATATATATATACATAATCCTTGCTTCGCATTATTAATGTTTCACTTCAACCAATTAGTTAAGGCTGTAAAAAGAAATTACAGCCTTTAGAAGGTTATAGTTTATTCGCCACGCTTTATCATTAGACAAACATTACTAATTTTATCCTGATAATTGTTATTATATTCATTTCTCAAGAACTTGGTGTAAATATCGCTAAAAATAACTAGATGCTGCAGGTACATAAATCATTGTATATGTACATTAATTACAGAAACAAAACTAAACGTAAAATAATTCCTGATGTACGATTCTCATTTTAAAATGCAATAATATTTGCACTCATTTTGATTCTTAGGTCAAAAGTTTCAATATGAACGTTATTTTGTCCTTTTTTTGATTTTTATTTACTTTTCTTTAAATCTTATTTTCAGGGGGAGAAGATAACCTCAAAATTTAGGACAGTGTCAGTAGACAATAATAATAATATCAAAATTTAGGTCAAAATGCAAACATAATCTTAAAATTTAGATAAAATGGAAAGCAAAAGACCAAATTTTAGTAGTCAAAAGAATCAAGATAATTTGATTTTTTAATTTGTGATTAAAAGGAGAAAATTCTATATTTTCGCAAATGAATTCTTCAGCTTTTTTTAAAAATTTTATCATCAATGAAAAATGTTGTGGATATGAAAAAAAGTCTATGGTTTTTTGATGGACAGAGGGAAAAGACGGGGATGAAACCTTTGCGGATTCTTGGAAAATTTGTCCGTGTGGAATTCCATTATCTCGTGTATATATATAAAGGAGCACGAAACCCTGGTAATATTAACGCGACCTAATTTCAGGGACTCGGATTTTACCCCGGGGGTAGGAGAACTAGGTAGTCAACCTACAACGAATCGATAATCTCGCCACCTACAACCCTCTGCAACCACCTCTGCACCGTGGAGGGTATGTACATCTCCATTGACATGACCCAATTCGGAGCCAACCGATCCAGGGCTTGATTCAATTTCATCTCGCGCGCTGTCTCTATTCTCGTTCTCATTTCCCCGAAAATAGAGCAAACTTATATATTCATATTCTATAAATATATTTGTCCAACGCCTGCAGTGAAATTGAACTATTGTACGATAGGCACCAGTGGAGAAAAGTAGTACTTTCCTCCACTGGTGGTTTGGCCAGTGGAGGAATGAGTCTAGGGTATACATACATATATGTGTATGTATAGATTATATACGTATATTTTATAGTGTATATTTTATATATGTGTATATTTTATATACGTGTATATATTATATGTGTGTATATTTTATATACGTGTATATTTTATGTACGTGTATATTTTATATGCGTGTATAAAATATATACGTGTATATTTTATATGCGTGTATAAAATATACGTATAATTTATATACGCATATTTTTTATACGCATATAAAATATACGTATAATTTATATACGCATATTTTTTATACGCATATAAAATATACACGTATATAAATTATACGTATATTTTATATACTATACTGCCTACTATCCCCACAGTGCCACTCATTCCTACAGTGACCAAGCGACTAGCATACTTTGTACCACCCTTACCGAAAAAGTCAACAAAACCATATAAAA
>JUFY01027281.1:3743-15286 GCA_001855655.1 Leptopilina clavipes | reverse complement strand
TTTCTGTAATATTCGCGTAAAAATACACCATTATGCCAAATTTTAGCTCTTCATGTTAAATAGTTTAGAAGTTAAGGGAGGGGAATGGTCACTTTTTGGGCAATTTTGGCCAAAAATCGTACAAATTCCTTGACAACACTATGATCATCACCTCCAATGACATTTGCTATATTTTTCCTGTAATCTACGTGTGAAAATACATATCTGTACCAAATTTCAGCTCTTTAGCTTTAAAACTGTGAGCGCTAGGAGGGGACACGAAATAGGGCTACTAAAACATGAGTCTCACCCATAGGGTCCCGCCGAACACCGTAGGTGTACGGAACCCTAAAAAAAGAATTAACTTATTTTCAAGAAGAAAATATAAGAGGAAAATATTATATACAAATGGTATATAATTATTTGCTTTTAATTCATCCAACAAGAGTTGAATCCGAGAGGGCATTTTCTACAGCTATATTATTTTCTACCAAAATTCGGTCTCGATTATAGGAGATTAAAGTTTGAACAGTCTTTGTCTTTTACGTGCGTAGTTTTTAAAAAATTTTGAAATGTAAGATGTCTATTTAATAATAAAATGTTATTTTATGCGTTTACAAAATTTTTAACATAATTCTGTTACACTATTGAAAAGAAAATTTACATTGCATAATACTGTTTGCGTTTATTAATAAAAAATGTAAGTAGAACTTTTATATGTGTTATTTTACTTTTTTAACAATATTTAAAAAGAAACTATTATAATATAATATACTGAATTGTTTTGTTTTATATTCATAATATTTTCAAATATGCTTTATTTTCACTCTAATAAATTTACCTGCCTTTTTCCTTATTTCTGTATTAAAGTATTATGTACTAGTGAAAAAAAAATACAGGTAATTTACCCGTAAACCGGGTTTGTAAAAGAGTTTTACAGTATTAACGGTTATTGAGAAAGTCAGTAAATTTATATTTTCTAACTAAGATCAAACAAAATTAGTTACATGTTATTTTGACACGAAATAGAAACATGGTATTTTGACATGTCAAGAATTTTAAACAAGAAAATTGTATAAAAAACTTTTACTAACATTAACATTTTTAAATCCTGTAATTCAATCCACGTCGTTTCCTATATACCAATTTGAGTCTTATTGTAAAATTTTATAATAAAAAAAAATATTCCAAAACACAAATAAAATGTTTTATAATATTAAAAATTTACAGGAAGTCACGTCGATACTTTTATTTGACTGTTATTAATAATTATTTTTTAATTTTTTACAAATTATTTTATTTTTTTTACAAATACAAAATACAAATTTTTTAAAAATTCCTATTCCAGATGTCAACTGTCAAAAAAGCTTGTAACTAATTTCGTTTGATCTTATTGTTCTAAAAAATATTAAATTTAAAAAAACAATTGCATAATCCGTCAAAAACTCTCGTTTTTATAAATTTGACAGTTTTATTGACAGCTGTCAAATTTCAAAATTATATACAGTTATTTTTTTGGTTTCAATGTTTCAAAGAAAAGATTAATACATGAAATTACATCTTAGATGACAATTTTGTTAAAAAAAATTTTTTTCTTAATGCTCATCATATGCTTATTAATTGTAATTATTGTTCCTGTTGTTTAATTAACAAATTTTACACGTTTAGAGTGAAAAGGAATAATTTCTTTATCTTTTATTGCATTCTGTATGAATTTATCGTAAAGGAGTCTGGCCCTGAATAACCTTCACTACTTGCACGCACGCTAGCCATCTGGCTTATGTCTGACCTTACATCGTCCTTACTACTGAAACCTTCTGACATGAGAGGCAGTATGCTGTAAAACCTCGAATGGAAGAGATGGTTTCAAATTTCAGATTTATTCAAATTCCCATTTTCAAGAAAAATAATGAATAGTCATTTATGCAAATTTAAGGGGACAGAGACAGATATGTTTCTAGAAGCAAGTTTCAAAATTTAAACTTAATTCAAAAATACCGTTTTTTCGGGCAGTAGAATCTACTATTTTACAATTATTTTTTATAAATTTACGAGAGAAATAGGTTTCAATTTTTTTTCAAGAACCTAATAATTTAATTGTAATTTAACCAAATTTCGAGGCCTTAAACTTTATGTTTTTTTTTAATTTTTGTGACAGGAATATGAAATTAAAATTATTAATGGACTGTCACTAAAAGTATTTTTTTAATTGAGAAAACTCAGATTTCAGATGATAATAATAACGTTTAAAGAAAAATCATTTAAAATATGTGAGCTTTTTCTCATTGAATGAAAATCAAAATATAAATGTAAGTTTGAGTAAAAGTTAATTTAAGACTTATTACCCCATGGAATAATAAAATAGGCATCTGATTGGCTCATAAATATTTATATGCATTTATATGCGCATTTAGTGACACGCAGAATACAGAAGAAGAAATGGAAACTATTGGAAAATTGTCTAGCGGCGCATTTTCAAGGTAGAGACTTTCATTGCATCGTAACTTTTATATTGAATTACTTTTCACGCCAACACAACTACTTTTCATGGGCTTGCTTCTAGGTGTACTTTCAAAAAAACAAAGAAAATACATTTTACTTACGATTTTCCGAGCTTGGATTGCCGGATCTGCGGGTCTTGGTGGGCCCTTTGAATTCGGGTCCAATTCTGGAAAATATTGACCCACAAGACCCGTGTGGACCATTTTGATTCTCACTCACAAATACCTTTGATTTTTATTTCTTCCTTTATCTGAAATTAATTCACGTTTTTTCTTCTTTTCACTTTTTTAAATATCCTTTGGAACAGACAAAAATTTGATGATTTAGGCTTTAAGCTTTAACATATAATGTTTAACAAAAGGATTTTAAAAATTTTGAAAAAACGTAAAAATACAGAAAGGTTCAAAGAAAGTATAAAAGTACATGAAACGAATTTATGCAGAAAAGAAGAAAGAACAGAGTTTACAATAAAAGATCTTTAATAAAGATAGGAAATAAAGATTAAAAATTAAAATAAAAAGAACAATAACAAATAAAAAAAAGATCAAAAATAAAAACAAAAATAAGGGTAAGAATGAAAAATGTAAATAACAATAACAAGATTATAAAATTTAAAAGTATAATATCAAATAAAATGAGAAAAAAGATGATTAAATAAAAGCAAAAATACGTAAACAAAATGAAAATATGAAACCAACTATGGATGAAAAAGAGGAAGTTGATAATTTAAAAAGTAGAAAGAATAACAAGTAAAAAAAGAGGAAAATTTTCGGTAGACAATAAGAAAATAACAAAGAAATATTTATTTCTCGCTCTCCTTGAATCTAATTAGAGTCGAACTATCTTGAAAAAAGGAAAACAAAATATAACAACTTGTTAATATCGATGTTCTAATTAAATAAAAACAAGAGAGTAACCTTCCTTTTTTTAGCAAATTTTATAGTCGCCTATAGTCTTTAATATCACATTATTTTGCCTTTGATCTTTGTAGCTCATCTCTCAAAGCTTTTGTCTATCATAACAACAGCAAACATGTGTTTAATATAGAGACCAAACGTCAAAGATAATAAGTAATCAGTATTATTAAATATGGTCGTATTAGCTTCTTTTAAGCGTTTAGTAAGTTTCGAATAATAATTAACAATAACCCCTTAAAGTTAATTAATTTAATTTATTGACGAAACCTCACAATCTCTCTCTCTCTTTTAAATAAATTTTCCAAACTTGCACAAATGCCATGTAAGAATGCGACAAGATCTCCTGCTACCTGAGAGAGTACTAAAAATATATAACAAAGCATAAAAATGATTCAAATCGATTTTTAGTGTCAAAATTACAGTTTACTTTTGGAACCTCAAATTGCACCGTTTTTTAAAAACTAAAATTTAACTCCAGACAGTAAATAAGACTAGATTTTTTTAGTCAAAAATGTAGTTTTAATAATTCAGTAGCTGTAAATAGACATATAAATGAAAAAAACTATCCGTAGGTTATTGAAACATTATTTATTGAGTATGAGATACAGATTCCGATTCTGATTTATATGAAATGTGTAACGACACTTGTCCCACATTCGAACATGTTTCACTTACGCTATTTCCTCCCTTAATGTGTCGAACAGAAATAGGAAACCTCGCGAGTTATTATTAATATAGAGTTTAAAATATTCCATCTTTTCACTGGATTTTAAATTATGTCAAATATTTCATCAAGTTATTAAAAAATGCTCTTAAATATTTATCACACAATTTAAATGAATCTAATTCTATTCCGTTTTATTCATTATGAGTAAGAAATTAAAGACTTAACTTTTAGTAAACTTTTAATTATTTTTAAAATTATTTATTTGTAGTTTTCTGTTTTCTTAATAATATTGAAAATAAATTCTTTGTAAAATTTTTAAACTATTTATATAATTAATAACTTTTTGTAATTTTAATTGTAAATTATAAAGATTAAATAGTATTTAAAAATATCATACATAAATAAGTAAAAATAATCAAAACATAAAAAATACTAAACTAAAATAAAATTCAAAATAAAATTATAAGTTAAATGGTAAATATACCATTAAGTAATCTAAACTAATTGTAAAATATTTTAATTATTAAAAATTTAGATTTAATTTTATTTACTATAAATTTTTTATTGTTTTAAAATAAGATAATAAAAATTTAAGGTAAGGTGTTATTCTTTCAACGGATAATATATTTTTCATAAAAAAAGAGAAATAGCACATTTTATAACATTAACGTGTAAATGATACTGAATGGAAAATGGCAATTGTTTGTTCATGTGCGCAAGCACATAAACAAGATAATATTCCAACTTTATTGTGAATCAACGAAAAATAAAATACAGAACAAATTGTGAGATTTTATGAAAGAGAAAAATTATTTTTGACAATCATTTAAACCAAGTAAAATGTTTTTGAGAAAAGTGAGAAAAGTCTCGTCGAATTATATACTGAAGGTTCAATTTTTAAATTTCATTCACGAGCTGTTCTTTAATTCATGTTCGGCGCTGCTCTGAGGTCAAGGTTACGACAGTGAAAAGTTGAAACCCGGTTTATCAAACTTACATTCTCACTGTTTATACACGCGACTTTGAAAATTTTTTTAAATCTATTTTGTCTACTTTGAAGACTAATGGCTAACATAAAAAATTTAGTTGAGTATAAAATAAATATGTTTATACAAAATAATAAATAAGCACACTTTTCATTCATATTAAGAATATGGAAAGTATGGAAAGTATTTGTTGGTCGTTAAAAAAAATGTACCCTAAAACGAAAAATTTGCTTACTTTTATTACAAATAAATAAAAAATACAAAACTCTTGAGGTTTTTCATGCAAAAGAATGACGTATGCTTGCCTGAAAAGCAATGAACCAATGACGTAAAAGCACAAGAGAAAAATAAAGAAAAAACCAACTAAGCAAGACTCGAGGAGAGCGAGCTCACGTTCTGAAAGCATTTCAGAGGAATCGTGTAAGAGAACAATACGAGAAAACCGAAATGCCGAACTATCGAAAACAAGAATATCGCATTTTGTATTCGAAAAACTTTTCTATAACTTTCACTACTGACGGTATGCTAACATTGCCATTTATTAAAAATCATATTTCGATAAAATTGGAACAATTTGTTTTCAAAAGATAATAGATTCATTTTAAACATTTTCTATAAAATGTTTATTGTTCGATTCAAAATTTTAAAAACCTTTTCAATCCAAATAATGTTTTATTTATTAAAAATCTTTAATAGAAATATTCATTTAAAATATTTTTGAATACCAAATAAAAAATAAATATAGTATCGTTTATTAATTTTTTTTAATAATTATAAAACTATTTTACGTGGTAACAAAATATTAATGTCATTTTGTAATTTAAAGTGCTTCTCTAATAATATTGTGAATTTATTTGAAATTAAAATTAATTTGGAAAATTACCGCCAAATGGTGTAACAAGTATAAGCACAGCCACGTGCACCCATTCCCTGCAATATATGCTTATTTAAAAATTGAAATCTATCGTAAAATAATTTCCTATAGCAAAATGTTATCGAAAACTTAAAGCTCGTTATAATACCTATGAGAATAAAAAATTGATTTTCTTAACGGCTCGTTAGAAAATTAAAAATTATAGATTTTAATGTTAGAAAGAACATTTAATCATTTATTACTTTCAGTAAATAAAAAAATAAGGTTGTATTTCATTAAATAAAAATTATCACGTGTGAAGATGACACATTTAAAAAATTTTTTTTTATAAAATATAATTGTTTATTCTATATACTATGATTCCTTTCATCTTTATTATCATCTAAATATTGACAATGTATTTCATCGACATTTGTAGAAATTTTGAAATTAAATGATAATAAGTTTTAAAAATTTCACTCTGAAGCACTTACATATTTTACGAAAAATTTAAATTACAAAAAACGAATCATGATTTTGTGTTGTTGTTTTCGATAGCCGGACCGGTTGCTCTTGTAATTATTCTTTCACGCCACAAACTCTGACGTAAATCATTATAACCTCTCTGAATTTGCCCAATGTGAAAGTAGCGGCACCGGGAATCCAATAGCTGAAAGTTATCGAACAGATGAGACGTTGAAATCACCCCATAATTATCATGTGATCACTATTCATGTTTTTAAATAGAAACACGTAGTAGTGGGAAGAATCTTATAGACTGAAATTGAATGAATTGAAGATACGCAACACGTCTGGATACCGAGAATGTTCGCGCGTTTCTACCCCTTTTGACACTATGGGAAGAGAAGCCGGACGGCACCGTCACCGCGGAAAATGTTCGGCAATTCCCGGTATATTCCGTGGTTTTTCGACAAGCATCCGCGGCGCGATTTCCTTCATACGTACAATTTCACCCTGACCCACGCAACCATAAACATCAGGTTGCCTCCTAATTTTAAACCTTCGAACTTTTCTAAGATCATCCTTGAATTGAACCTATAGAATTCTACTCACTTTTCTCAAACATTCACGCCCACAATTTATTCTTCCTTGGACAGGAAATTATAGCGCGTGTTTAAAAAATAATAGGCTACACAAATTTACCTATATATGTTTTTTTGTTTGCTTTCTTTAAATAGTGGCTATGTTCTGAACTATTTCTCCTGCTGAAAAAAGCATAGTTAAATAATTCTTCTCATTGCAGTTGAAGTCTGAGCCAATGTATATTCTTTTATAATTGTGACGTTGCAAAATTATTGCAAGTAATAAATTATTTATGTATATTCTGACACGGAATTTTGCTAGTCACAATTATCTGTTGATTTAAATGTCAAATTTAATGTTTTTGGGGAGTTAACCACCAAAATAGAAATCTTCTTCATTTTATTGTTCCTAAAAAATAATGAAAATATTGTATTTATGAATCCCAATTAAATTAAATCAGAATAAGTTGTAAAGAAGCAAGGAATTTATTAACACCATACCTGCCTGCAAGCTTAAACTGCAATCTTGCTAATCTTGCAAGGTAAGCTTTCTGCAAGCTTGCAGCAAGATTACGTGCTATCTGGGTAGTGCTTTAAATGGAAGTAGTAAAGTGTAAATAACGTGGATTAACCTCAAATCTGTCTTTTGTGAAATTAAAATTATTGAGTAATTTCACTTTAATTTGTTTTAAATTAATTAAAATTGTAAATATACAAAATTTACGATAATTGCTCTCTTGTCATCGAACCTTTGACGAGTCAACATGTTTTGCTTTTCGATAATTGCAAGTATTGAGTTACAGTTTCGCGTTAGTTACAGTATTATGTTAAAGTCACAGTATAAGTTTAATTATAAGTTGCAATTCTTTAACCTTTGAAGGAAAAAGTAGGGTGACTAGTAACCCCAAGCCTAATTCAATGTTCGTTCGCGACTATCTCATGATTTGACCATCCCAGTGTGCAAAATGCTCGTTCTAAAAACGTTCTACGAACGTTTTTGGAACAAACATGTTTTTTGCAAAATAAAGACCCTTACGAAAATGTATGACACGCAAAAAATTCCATGCGCTCATGGCGTTATTTTCGTGACGCCACGCAACTGATGTCACGAAAGTTGTTACATAAATTTATTAAAGTAATGCCTAAAACGCCACTATGAAATTGATATTTAAAATAAATTTATTTTGAAAATAAATAAAAATACCGAAAAATACAATTTATAGGATAGGAATTTATAGCATAGGGAAACATAGTAATGTATTTTATGAAAAGTATGGTAGATGTAACTATTTGGCCTACTGTTCTATTTGGCTTATTTTTGACTAAATTTGACCCTATTTTTAGTCCAAAACCTATTTTTTAAAGATGTTTAAAATGAAAAAATTTTATTATGACCAGAAAAACCATATTCGAAATGATAAAACCATATATTCATTGTTTATCAAAAGTTAATCATAGTAAGTAAATTCGTTGTCAAAAACTGCCATCAGCTCTCATTTGTACTAAGCACCTTGCAAATTTTAACAGTATTTTAAAAATTAATATCTAAGGAATGAAAAAAAGAATATAAGAGAAATAAAATGAAATTGAAAGAACATAGTAAACTAATTATGTATAACCTTAAAAATATGTATTTTTAAATGTCGTTTATATTAAATTGTTTTTTTAACCTGAACTTTAAGAAGACTTATACGAAATTGTCAGTTTTTGTCAGTCTTTTAATTATTATAAGTGTGTCATATATTTAATATAAAAGACGCGTACCAAAAATTACGTTACGTTTTTTGCATAAATAATTTTTTTCTTAGAAAAGTATCGCATTTGATATCTGGAACTGTACGATGCTTGGGAACAAGAGAAAGAAAAGAAGAATATATTAACTGCAATTTAGAATTCGATTTTAAAAATAATTGTCAACAATGATTAATTTAAATTTAGAATGTGAGAATTTGTTAGATAATTTGGAGCTAGACACTGAATTCGACAACTAAGTTATAAATGTATTTTTAATGTTCGTTAAATCGTTTGAATTTTAAATAATGTTGAATGATATAATGTATTATGTTTTAATAATTTATTATATCTAATAAATTTTAATAACTTTACGTTAAAATTACATTTAGAGATTCCAAAGCACGCTACATATTATATTACATGCAAATCAAATGGTTTTTTTAAAGGTTAGATTCACATTTTGGCTTCGCCATTTTGAATTTAGAAAATTTGACTTCGAATTCGTAATCAACGACTCCAAAAACCTATAGACATCAAGTTTCAAGAGAATTTAACAATTTTTTGGAACTTAGATCAACCATTTTTCATACGCCATTTTGAATTTTTCAATTCTGACTTCAAATTCGTAATCAGCGACCTCAAAAACCTTTATTCAACAGCTTTTGGATTTTTAAAAATATACTTTAATGTTTTGACCAGAAAATAGGGTCAAATTTCCCATTGTGCACTGCACCTATTTTGGTAAATCACATGAGATTTTTTAAAATTATTAAATTTCAAAAGGTTTTAAATCGAATTTTTGTAATTGTATTTCTCATAGAAAAACATAAAAATTATTTAAATATTTGATTATGAGAATTATTCAAATTTTAAATAATTGAATTTATAAATCATTAAAAAAGTCAGGGAAATACAAAATAAAATTATTGTGACAACACTTATTTAAATAAACAACTTTTTTGTATTTTTAATCGACTAAATCGACTTTCTTTGCGCCTTAAAGTCGATCCGAAACATAAATATTAATAAGAAATGATTTTAAAAAATCTCATGTGACTTGTCAAAATAGGTACAGTGACCAAAAAAGTTACATCTACCGTACTATTCGTAAAATACATAACTATGTTTTCCTATGCCAAAAAAGTTGAACAATAATTGTAAAGCTAATTACACCTCTTAAAGTGCAATAAACTTCATGATTAATTTTAATCATTTTCTTATCCATATTAATCCTTTATGATATATTTTACCATCTTCTTACACTGGTAGACAGCTACAAATTATTATAAAGTTTCTGTGAAAAACTATATAGAAATTTTGTTGTCTTGAAATTGTATTTTTCGGTATTTTATTTATTTTCAAAATAAATTTATTTCAAATACCAATTTCATAGAGGCGTTTTAGGCATGATATTTTCGTAAGGGGATGATTAACTTTTAAAATAATAATGTTTAAATCTTTATTACATCTAAAATATTCAATAAAAATTGTTTTTGATTTTACAAAATTTAAAAGAAATGTTTGAACAAGCCCAAATAGCACAACACTTGAACTCAATATTAGCTTAATATTGCATGGCAATATTGCCCAGTAATGTTGAGACAATATTGCCTCGACATTGATTATGTCCGCCTTGTGGCAATATTACTGGGCAATGTTGACGCAACATTGCTAGGAAATATTGATGCATTGCCCCAAATATTAGGGCAATGTTGCCACAATGTTGCGTCGCAATATTAAAAAATATTATAATATAGTAATTATTATAATATAATTACAATATAATATATTGCTGTAATATATATTATTATAATTATTATATTATAATGTTTTTTAATATGGCGAGGCAATATTGCCTGGCAATTTTGCGTTAACATTGCATGGCAATATTACCACAAGGCGGACCTAATCAATGTTGAGGCAATATTGACACAATATTGTTGTCAATTGACTGTTAATTCTGTAAAAGTAGACATAATGAACATTATGGCAATATTGCCATAAGGCAATAATATTTTATATTATTCTGTTATAAACATATGAATATACCATAATTTTTTTTTGTGTATTTTTTTAACTTGATGTCATGTATTGTGACAACTACAACATATTTTAATGTTTATTATAAGCACTTTCGTGTTTTGCGACACTTTAAACTGACAGTCATTATTCATATATAGAAAACAAATTTAGTCGGGGTGTCGAAGTTTTTGCAGACAGTTAAAAACAAGCTTATGAATCTGACTCATATTTTTATGATTCTTGCTACATCACAGAGTAATAAATTCTTCACTTCTAAAATCGCTGCGGATCTCTAAAAGTTACGAAAAGAAATTTATCAATACTTATTTGAAATATGTGATTTGTGTTTAATTTTTTGTCAAATTTGAAGTTTCATTTTTGAAATTTTATAATTGAAAATTTAATTAAGAAATACCCTGACCCTATTCACTTTTTACAACTTTTATATATGTGTGAGATATTGAGATATGGTATATCCAAATCGATGAGAACATATTTGACAGTTCGTTAATTTAATTTTTAACCTCTAAACTAATAATATATTTTTTGTGGGACTTTTCACTAAAAGACATCCAAACAACAAGAAAAAAAGAATTTCTACACCCTACTGAAAAAAAACACGTGTAAATGCACGTGTATTTACATGTGTAATTACACGTGTAAAAACACGTGTATTTATACGTGTTATAATACATACGAATTTGAAACAAGATTTAGACGTGCATTTACACGTGTATTTACACGTGTTTAATTTTTGAAAAATTTATATTTTTTTTGTATATATACTATATATGTAGTATATTGTTATACAATATATTATACTATATTTTACAATATTTT
>JUFY01027278.1:0-19515 GCA_001855655.1 Leptopilina clavipes | reverse complement strand
TATCATCTTGATTTAAGTAACTTTAATCGTAAGTAAGTAACACTAATCGAAAGTAACTTTAGTTCAATTTAATTCAAAACAAAAGTAAACTTTATTTACTGTTTTCTAATAAAGTTAAAAATTCGAGATCATTAAGAAATTTTGAATCGTAAAAAAAACTATTAACAGAACATTTTCTGTTCACATCTTTTTTTTTCCAAAACATGATAATTATTATACCAATACACTGTCACATATTCAGTTGATGACACACTTTTTGTCTTAATTTGAAAGAAATTTTTCCAACTCCCCAAATAAAAAACTAAGGCAATTTAGTGTCAAGAGAGAAAAAAAACAGTTCGTAAAAAAAGAAAATTCTTTTCTTTGTTCATTTAGAAAATAAATTCATCCTATATACCTTCAAGGAAAGCCATTAGTACGAGCTTCATTAGGATGTAATTATTGCAATTTTAACATAATTAGAGTAGCGTGACTTTGTTTTAGAAAAATCCATGACTAAATTGTCCCATATCTTTTGTATACTTAGAGTTTCTTAATTAACTAAAGGTTCAGAAATTATATTTTTCCATGGAAAATAATTTAATTTTCTTTACACACGCGCAAATGACAGTATTATTATTATTCATGCATGACTCAATATTGTTTTCGATAAAGAAAGCGAGCGGGATATGTAAAAAAAATATTAATCATAGATCGATAATTCAGAAGAAAAATTTTATAGTAGGCTATGTAAATATTTACTATTAATATTTAACTTAATGATTAATTTAATATTCAATTTAACATTTAGTTTAATATTCAACTTAGTATTTAGTTGAATATTCAATTTAGTTTTTATTTTAATATTAAATTTAGTATTTAGTTTAATATTTAACTTAAAATTCAATTAATTAAGTTAAGGGATTCAACTTAATATTCAATAAATATAATATAAATAAATAAATAATATAAATATAAATATAAATATAAATATAAAAATAATATAATATAAATAAATTAATTTGATTTTAATTATAATTAATACAATTATATTAATTAATAATTAATTAATTAATTAATTAATATATTAATATTTATAATATTTTTTTATTTAATACTTAGTATTTAAATGAATAATACATTAAACGTCTAAAAGTTGATGTTAATTGTTCACATATAAGACGAAAGTCCCAAGAGATTGTTGCTGCGCATTGACGCATAATTGATGAACCATTGACAAGAAATAATTTATGAAGGTAATAACACAATCTCGGATTCGTAACAATGGAGCAATGCCAAGTTTTCAACAGGTTGTTGCAAGTTTAAACGCTTTTCGTGTCAGTTTGTTTTATAACTTTGACGCCCACGGCGATGATATGGATATAATTTTTCACATTCTGATCCATTAAATTAGGTCAAAAGTGCAACAAATATTTGACAAATTTAAGAGAACAATAGAGGCTAATTGCTATATATATACTCGTAAATTAAAACCCCCGGCAAAAATGAACCAAAAAAAATCCATCATTTTCGAAAAAGTCCCGTTTTTTGCCCTTAACTTAATTAAATATTGATTCAACAATCTAGATTTATTTAATTACCGATTTTTTTATACCTCTATTTATTTACTCATTTATTTATTTAATTATTTATTTGTTTGTTTATTTATTTAATTATTTATTTGTTTATTTATTTAATTATTTATTTGTTTGTTTATTTATTTATTTAATTATTTATTTATTTGTTTGTTTATTTATTTATCAATATTCAAACTTGTTTTCGATTCACAAGACATTCTGAGTAAAGAAGAATGAAAAGTATACCTTAGGAACAAGATTAAATAGGTAGAAATTTTCCAAGAAGGAGGAGAGACAAAAACTTTATATTCCCGCAAGTGAAACAATGAAGGCCATAACCATTATTAGTGGAGAAAATGACTTCATTTCGGAGTAGAGTGTATGTGCGGTGGTTTAGAGCGCCCAGAACAAAATTGTGAATCTAGAAATTGTAGAATAGAATAGAGGAAAGTTTTTCGCCTCATCGTAAAGTGCAAAGTGAAATTATACTACTACGTACAATCAACTCGCGAGAAGAAGAATATAATAGTGTACGTTCGTTATGGTTTACTTTACTTTTGTTATAGGGGAAAGGGGGGGTGGAAAATTACAAAACTTGCCCGGCGTTGTACTATATGTATAATGGAGTGAATGTGTCCTCTCCAAAGTCACGGACTTTGAACTCACTCTCATCCTCTCAAGAGTAAAAGGTATATAACAAAACTCGCCATTTAATTTCCCATGAGAAATTGCGCGTGCCGGCTCTTTCCCTGTCTTCCTGTCTGTTGCATCACACACGTGTGAGATTGACGAGGGCATTCATTCACAACCAGCATCAGCAGGAGCTTCTCTTTCCTCTCTATGAAAATACCTGTCTTCCTGGCCCAGGAATAATTTCCGAAATGACCATGTGCTAAGCATACGTCAAGTTTATTTTTCCCTCGCGTTTTTATATTTTTCCTTTTATGGTTATTACACTTTTTTTCCTCTCACGAGTTCTTCATCAAAGAAGAACAAACAAGAATTTTTATTTTTTCATAGAAAAAAAATGAAAATAAAAAGTTGAGTTTGTTGAGGAAAAACAAGAATTTTTATTTTTTCATAGAAAAAAAATTTGGAAAAGAAATTGAGAAGGAAAAGTTGATTTTGTTGTGGAAAAACAAGAATTTTTATTTTCCCATAGAAAAGAAAAAATTCAAAAAGAAATTGAGAATAAAAAGTTGATTTTGTTGTGGAAAAACAATAAAAAAAAGGGGGGGGATTAAAAATAAGAAGTTGATTTTGTTGAGGAAAAACTTGACTCCTCTCTGTGTGGAACTTGTTGACACGAAGTGTAGAGTTAGCAAAGAGGAGAGATGCTGAGAAATAGGAAATGTAAGCCAGGGCACGTAGTGAGAGCTGTTGCCGTGGATCTTGAGGCGGGTGTCGTGTTGTGATTGCGCCTTATTAGGGATGAGTTCAAAAAGGTCCAGGGAGAATGGAAAAGGGTGCTTAGAAACGAGAGAAAACCACCAGTGATATATAGTCCATTGTCAAGATCTTGTATATACACTGGACACCAATTAGAACGCATCGCATTATCCATGAAACATGTTTCCTTTTACCTCATTTCAAAATCTTGAATTCAGCAATAAATTTATAATTACTACATTCTTCGATTCCATCTCGAATTGTTATCATTATTTCTTTTTTCTTTTGATTTTGAAAAATTTTCCCACGGATGATATATTAATTAGTTTGTGTAAATTCTAAAGGAATTTCAAAAAAAAAAATTTTTCAAAAAGATCGTTGCATCCTTGAATTTGAGATGCACGAACGGGAGAATAATGGAAAGTTGTGAATAAAGAATTTTGTTTTTTGACTCTTCTTTCTTTTTTCTCCCTCAGTTGCCAGTCCAACGAGCGTTTATTCCTGAGGGACTTTGTGTCGAGTACTGTGGGCACAAGTGGCGGTCGCCTGGCCAGATGGCTGCAACCAAACAGCTTCGTGGATCCCTCTCAATGCGAGGTACTTTATTCCAGGGAGGAAATGAGATGCGGATGGCCTGCCGTCATCACAATTCTCGCAAGGGACCAATTTGGCGAGATAGTCCACGTACCTGGACTCAAGGTTTGTGTTTGAATTTACTTTCATATTTACTTCACGAAAAGGACATTTTTCATTCACCAGTTTTTGATTTTCATTTTTTTGTGAGAATTTCTTCTTTACTTTCTTCTTCTTTATTTCTTCTTCTTTACTTCTTAAAAGTAATTTTTTTAAATTCCAATTTAGCACAAAATTAATTTTAATCTTCTCAAATGGAAATTTAAAAATAAATAAATAATAGTAAATAAACAAATAATAATTTTGACAAAATGTGGAAAAATTGCAGGTCGAATTGAAGGCGGTACCGATAGACAAGAAGGATATATCTGACTCGGATCAGGGAATAAAAATTCGCCGTGTCTCGAAAGCTGATCCAATGACATTTGGTGGACATCCTCAGCCCTCATTGGACGTGCCCTACGAAGTGACGGTCAGCAATAAAATGTGCTTTTACGCGATCACGATAATGAAAGCCTATCAAAATTATTCTTTCGAAGAATTGAGATATACGTCACCGGCCCTAAAAAGATCCAGCGAAAGTATGCTCGTTATTCCAAATGGGGATGGCAGTTATGGTGCCACTTGGACCCCTTCTTCCGCCGGCTGGTACTCTATCATGATCACGATCGATGGCTACAACATGGAAGACGTGAGTTTCCGTTTCCCAAATTTCTTAACTACAAAAAAATTCGACTCATTTTTTTTTAATTCTTAATTGTCCAGTAATTGGAAAACGATTCCAGTTTTACTTTCAATTAATTTTAGTTCCAAATATATGTTAAAAAAAATGTTTATTATTTGTTTATCAATTTTGCAGAATTACAAAGTCGAAGTGAAAGAACCACCACTGGGTGTACAGCCACCAACGCAAAATCTTATGACAAAACTTCCTAAACAACTAACAAAACTGAGAAAATTTGTTTCAAAGAGTAGTGCCGGTCTTAGAATAAGGACTCAACCTTCCTTACAGAGTGAACAAATAGGTATTGTTCCAGTCGACCACACGATAGTTTTCATAGACGAGGTGAGATAATATAAAAGATAATTGAAAATTGTTTCGAAAAAATATGGAGAATTGTTTTCTTTTTTGTTTATAATCTAAAGGACGAAATTTTCGCTTATATTTTTATGTATAATTAAAAAACCAGACTGGCCTCAGGGTCGAGAGAAGTCAGACTCAACTGTGTCGGGATGTTTAGAAAGAAAATAAAAATTAATTAATAAAATGTCAGAACAAGAATTTAGTTTATTTAAAAATTTTCTAGAAAAATGTCCATTTGATTGTAATTTTTGATTTCTTTTTTATTTATTTTCAGTATTATAATGATGATGGTGTCTGGTTGAGGCTGAATGCGGAGTCGATAATGAAATATTGCAGCAAAAGTCATTTTGAGGCTTGGTGCCTTCAGTATAATCAGCATTTGGGAAGGACTCTACTGCTTCCTGTTGACGAGTTGAAGAACAATGTGAAATCGGTCGTTAAGGATGTCGCCTTCAGAAAACGCTCGGAAATCGAAGAGTACGTATTTATCATTAATGAGTAATTTCCCTTTTCTTATATTAGAATACTTTAATCTTATTCTTCAGAACATCTCGTCGTTTTAGTAAAAGGAAAACAGCGACATTCAACGGTGGAACGAGCATGGTAGTGATTACTTGCGGTGCCTCGGGTCATAATATCAGAAGCCGACCAAATCTTAAAGCTAGACAAATTGGAATTTTAGCTCTTGGAAATTCCGTCACTGTTCAGGAAGATGTGAGCATCAATTTTATTTCATTTTCTTGATCTATTAAATATTCCAAAACAATTTCGTACTTTTATTTTCTACAGTTTAGAAACAGAGCAAACAGTTCTATGTATTTTTAATTTTCGAAGAAATGGTATTTTTTGGAATAAAATTAAAATTCAGATTGAAAGATTAATAATGGTTAAATTTTCTTTTTTTCGTTTCGCAGTTTGTAAACAATGAAGGAGTGTGGGTGAGAATTGATGACAATTCGATGAATAAATTCTGCTTCGACACGGAAGGCGAGGCATGGTCGCTTGCTGTCAATAAAAAAGGAATAATCTACATGAAATCTGAGCAAGACTTGGAAGTTGATCCAATCGAAAAGAAATCAGCGATTGAAGAAATATCAGAGTCTCCTAGTAACAAAGGTTTTGACAAAGGTTTCGACTTTTCCAATCCTTCTGGCAGTCACGATGGTTTCAACTTCAGCGCACAAAACTTTTCACCCAGTACTGCTGGCTCCGGCGACGGTGGAAATTCCAATCCTTTCGTTTTTGGCAACCACAGTCAACATGATTCGCCCGGTAAGAAATTTAAAATAAAAATAAAATTTCAATTTTCTTTTCAAATTTATCATTTTAAAATGCTCTATATTTTCAGAACATGAAAAATTCGTTCAAGAGAAAAACGAAACACCGACGAGATTTATTAAAAGTCAGTTTCCATCGAAAGAACAGAGCGGCAAGGAAAAGGAGAGCAGTGGTGGAAAATTTAATGCGTTGCAAAAATGGTTGCGAGGGGATGACAAAATTTACGGAGAGAAAAAAGGTTCACCCGGAAGGTGAGAATCACAATTTTCGCAATAGAGAATCAAAGAAATAGAGAAATATAAAGATTGTTAATTAATTTTTATAATTTTAGGGATTTTTCCGAATTTATCGGCGTTTCGGTCAAGGAATTGGTGAAGGCAATTGGCGAGAGTCGCACAAATGGGAACGGAGCAACTCCACCCGATACTCCAAAAAAATTATCCAGAAGTTCTTCCCCAAAAAATCCTCAAACAAATTCTCCAAGATTTAATAATAGGTCTTCCAGTCCAGTTCCAATTGTCGGTAAGTATTTTTTCGTCTTCTAATCTCAATTTTTGTATATATTAAACTTCATTTCCATATTTTTAAATCCCATTTCTTTTCCTTTTCTTTTCAATTAAATATATTCTTAAAGTTTTAATTTTTATCTTCTGTTTTCAAATTATCTCTTTAATTTAAAAAAAATGTTTTTCTATTGTCATCAACTTTAAGTTTTTTCTCTCGAATTATATGGAAACGGAAATTTGTATTGCCGATTGCTTGTAAGGGGAAATTCAATTTGGGTTTTATTATTGGAAATTTTTGTCGCTATTTTGGCACAAAGGTAAAAATTAGTGGTGTTGGATTTTTTAGCTGGGTGCAGCCATCCTTCAATGAGTTCTTCTAATTGTCTTTTTCCATCCGCTGCAAATGCTTTAGGTATTGCTACTAATCTACTAAATTACTAATATTAAATTCAAATATAATTAACAAATTAATCCACTAATAATTTAAAAACAAACAAACGACACTTCAACAACAGTAAAACAACAGTAAAATCGTATTTTTGTTAATTTAAAATTTATCCTAGTTAATTTTAAATCAATTTAATCAGTTTTTAGTTTACCTAATTATGAATTCTAAATTTATTTAAAAAAATATCCGAATTTCTATTAATTACAGACGTTTTTTAAATTTGTATTCATTTCTTTAAAAAGGTGGAAGAAATTTATTCAGCGGAGGAGGAAGTGCAAGCAGTAGTGTTTCTCTTTATGGTTCATCTCAAAGTGGCGGATTTTCACCTTTGGGTAAGATTTTTTTCAAAATTATAACTAAAAATTTTGCAAATACGTCATAAATTGTTTTTGAAATTCTTTTCAAAATTTGATTTTATAATTTATTGGCATTTATTTCATAGCTTAATTAATTTCAATACGTTATATAGTTGTTTGTTTACTTATTGAATTGGTAATTACTAATTAGTTTCGGGAGGTGTGACTGATATTCCAAAAGCCCAACTCTGTGAGGTAACTCCAACCGATACAAATACTCCAAACAGCAGTTTGACTCAAGATCAGTTCAATTCATTAAGCAGAGTAAGTTCAAATACAAATACAAGGGATCCATCTCCAAGTCGAAGTTGCAGTTCGCAACAAATTAAATTAGAGGAGAACGCCACTAGCCCACCGAATACTCCGAAACAAGAATTTCTTGTAAGTTATTCATTTTTGTGCTTTTATTTCTAGAATTTAGGACACAAAATTTATATTTTAATTTTAAAAACAATAAAAAGAAAATTCACTTAGATTTAATGAAATTTTTTCTGTATAGGATCCTCAGGACAGTCCAAGTAAAGTGACAGAGGCGCAAACGCAAACAAGTCCGGAGAATGCGACAGCATCAGTAATGGGTCACTTTAGCATTGGAACAACAACGAAAGACGAGCGTAGTTCGCCAAAATGTAGCCGACGTGATTTGACGAAAGTCGTGAAAACAAGAACAAAACGTGCAATGTCCCCGGCTAATAGTACAACAAGTCGCAAGGAGACCGCGAGTCCAAATAGCAATTTAAACTTGAATAAAGACAAAATCAAAGAGGCAATGAGTCCATCAGCCGCTGAATGTTTGCGCGCCGTTTTCGCCGCATTTCTCTGGCACGAGGGTATCGTTCACGATGCAATGGCGTGCGCCAGTTTTTTGAAATTTCATCCCACGTTACCTAAGGAGGGTGCTGTTGTTGTCACCCGCCAGTCTGCCGTTCAGAATAACAACAAAAATCGCGAAGAAATGACGAGGGAAATGAAAGCTAGTCAACGACATTCAGTGGAAGTGTCGAACGCCGGGAATTATTTACACATCCAACCGAGTACACTTGAAACTCTGACGCGTTCAGCCGATTGTGCGAATAGAAGCCGAAAGAAAGGAGACTCGAGCACGAGTAAAGATGAACCCCAGGATGATAAATTATCCACTCTACCGGAACTTCATACAGTCGCAATTCTTCCACCAGCATTGAAGAGTTTAGTTTTCCTCTGGGAGGAATTGAGTACCCATTGTCTTCACGCAATGGAACAACAAACGGTCCTTTCGAGTCCCACCACCAGTGCCCAATCGAAACTCACGAAACGCGCCGCTGAGAAAGCATTGCTCGAGGAGAAATTGAAGGATCGCGACAAGAAGGGAAATAAGCGGAAAAAGGAACTCAAGACAGCTACAAAACCGAATTATCCCTCAACTGCAATTGAACGCGAAGCAACTTGTGAACTCTGCGGTGGACTATTTCCCCATCCTGTTACCTATCACATGAAAATGGCGCATCCTGGCTGTGGATGGCAAGCCGGTGGCAAGGGCTACAACAGCGGTGGAATGTACTGTTTCGGCTGGGCCGGAAACTGTGGAGACGGAGGTTTTGGCGCGAGTTCTTGGTACCTGATCTGCGAATCCTGTCGTGATAAGTATCTAAAAGCTAAAAAATATCATCGATTGGCTAGAAAATGTGTTGGCCGAACGTCCAAGAGAAAAGGAGATGTTAACAAATTTCCCTCGCCTGTCAGTAGTCCGATAATCAATGAAAATCACATTATCATCAAGAACAATGCAATGTTCCTACTGGACCTTGCCAGTGCCTCGGGTCCAACAATTCCGAAACAACAGAGACGCTCCTCTCAAACACTTTCCTCGGTTGCGGAAAATTACAGTCCTCCAGAGAGTGTTGGACCATTTCCCACAAATGGTCCCTTTCAGTGTCTCCAAGCACTTGGTGTGAATCAATCCTCATGTAATGATGATCGCTATTATGAGGAGAATTTACGACCCCAAACGAGTCAGCAAAATTACGAGGGAATGAACGCGAATACGAGACCATTGTCCGAGTGTCCCTTAAGTGACAGTGACAGTGATAGTGGAAAAAATCGTGGCATGTTTCACAGATCGGTATCGATGACAACGGGTGCCCCTTGGGCGAAGAATAGTAACGATGGGAGAGTCGTCATGACCCGAAAGAGGAATAACAGTAGTAGTGAGATGAGCAACGATGGCGGATCATCATTATTGTGTTATCCATCCGCAGCTCTTCAAAAACTCGTACCTTCTATGGATCAATCGGCAATTGTTTCCATTAGTCAAGAAGTCGAGAATACTGATAAAATTGATCTACTCACACGACCGGTAATGTTTTTCGTTCTCCAGCAACACAATCTCCAGCATCTTCAATTGTCCATCAAACATTCACTGAGACGTGCCGCGTGTCGAATGTACGCAATGCAGGCACTCAATTGGCTCATCAGGAACGTTACTCAACCCATTTGTCTACACGATCTACTCTGGTGGTTCGTAGCCTCATTGACGCCAGTTCTCCCCGAGTCGGTGGTCAATCCAGATGATAATCGTACCGACAAGAAAGAAGATCCGGACATGATCGGCGTTTGTGAACATCCATTGAGTGATTTAGTTGTCGCTGGTGAATCGTCAAATCTCCTGCCAACATCGTTCCACAATCTTTTGCAAACAATCGCCGATTTGATGCTACTTCTTCCACCGGGTTCGCCACTCCAACAGGCAGCGGTTCGTTGCTGGGGAATTAAATTCACACCTGCCGATCACATGTTCCTGCATCGTAGTCACGTGTTCAGTAATATCAGCAAAATACTCACTCGTTCCGAAGAGGAGGAGGACGTAAACATGAGTATGCACGAGAGTCATCAGTCAATGTTTACCCAATCCGCAAATTTCGTCGAAGCTCTCAAGGATCTAACGTCCGATGTCGATATAAAGGCATCGAGTCGTCAAGCAATGATAGGCAGCCTAACGGACAATTCAACCGAAACTTTTTGGGAATCCGGTGACGAGGATAAGAATAAAACAAAAACGATAACAATCGTCTGTGGATCACGATCACATCCACGTATGATTTACATACACATTGACAATTGTCGCGATTTAACGCACAAAGTGGGAAGTCTCACTTTCCTATCGGGCGCGAAATCAGACGAAATGACCAATTTACGAACAATGGAGATCGAGGGTCGTTTCACCGGTTGGATCAACTGTCAAATCACGAATCCAAAGCATGTGAACATCAGTCTGGAATTAAAAGGACCGGACAATTCGTTGAGAGTGCGTCAAATTCGCATCCTCGGGGAAATTGAAGGCGAATCGTTAAAATTGGGAAAACAGTTGAATTCATTGACGATACAGCAGCGAAATTGTGAATCGGATACATTGAAAGTTTTTCGTTTGATAACGTCCCAAGTGTTTGGAAAATTGATTCAAGGTGATCAGCAATTGATCGAACCGGTTGAGGGCGATGATTTGGAGGACAGTAACGATCTTCGGGAGCATATGGTTGGAATTCTCTTCAGTAGGAGTAAATTGACGCATCTTCAGAAGCAAGTTTGTTCGCATATTGTTCAGGCCATCAAAAAGGAGACGATTCGTTTACGAGAGGAGTGGGAAATACTTTTGTGTTCACCAACACCGGTTAATAGTATTTTAAGTGACGGTAGTGATTTGCCAAAAGCCGCTGACACTTATTGCTTTGAAATGCTGTCAATGGTCTTGGCACTCAGTGGAAGTTCCGTGGGTAGGAATTATTTGTCCCATCAGTATGGACTATTGGAGGATCTATTGAGTTTACTTCACACGGGAACTGCCCGCGTACAAAGACAAGTTATTTCACTGCTCAGGAGAATTTTACCGGAAATCAAACCCGAATTGTTTGCAAACGCTGTTGGTATTGAAAGATTGCCACCTTCGGATTTCAGTATCATCACTGTGAGTAGTAGTGAATATACACAGGGCGAGGATTTCAATGAGCACGCTACGGGAATTTTGGACGTTTTTCTAAGTTGTATCGCCAAATCTTTGACAGTACAGGTCAAAGTGAAGGGGAAAGAGAATAATGGAAAGGCACTACAAACAGTATCATTGGCGACGAGTATTCATCCGAAAAATTTTCTCGGCGCTCGATGGTGGCTACGGGGATGTATGACTCGAAAATTGGCTGAACTCATCATTCAGTTGCTAAAGGACATGGCTTCTGTAAGTTTGTAGAATTTAATTTTCCTTTTTTAGATCGTTTTACAATTTTATTTTTATTCTACCATTTATGATTCACAGGGAAAATTGTCAGACGCTTGGGCATTGGTGACAAAAGCAGCGATCGCGGAAAATATTCTCAACTTGACGCGAATGGATGAAAAGAGTCGTGAACCGACTGAATGTCTTCACTCACCAACCTTGTGGCTAGCACTTTCTTCTCTATGCGTTTTGGACTCGGATCATGTCGAGAGATTAACTTCCGGTCAATGGAATGCCACCGATGGACAACCGGCTCTTCCAAGGGTAATTTCGATATTCCATTCCATTCTCGAAATAAATTTAAAAATGAACATTTTTTTAAAAAATTGATTTGAATTTCAGCAAACTTGCTCGAATCACGATGACAACGAGACGGTAGCAGTGATCCAATGCAATTTTTGCGGCAATCTATGCGCTGAATGTGATCGCGTTCTGCATTTGCATAGAAAAACGAAACTCCATTTACGACAAGTCTGCAAAGAGGAAGAGGAAGCAATTCGCGTTGATCTCCATGAGGGTTGTGGAAGAACAAAACTATTTTGGATTCTTGCATTGGCTGATAGTAGTACTTTGAAGGCATTAGTGGAATTTCGTGATGGTTCGCCACAGAAACCAGCTGGACTATCGACTGGTCTCTGTCGATTTTGTGGAGCAACAGGAAACACTGGATTACTGGCAATTGGAAATGTCTGCGCCGATTACGATTGTCAGGAGCACGCGAAGAATGCCTGCCACAAAATTCATTCGTGTGGTCATATTTGCGGTGGTGTACGGAATGAACGATCCTGCTTGCCCTGTCTTCATCGTTGTGTGTCCAATGGCGACTTGAAGCAGGACGCTGATGATATGTGTATGATTTGTTTCGTCGAGGCATTATCCAGCGCCCCAGCTATTCAATTACAATGTGGACACATTTTCCATCTACATTGTTGTTGGAACGTTCTTGTGAAAAAATGGGTGGGACCAAGAATCACCTTTGGATTTGCCTGTTGTCCAATTTGTAAAGTGCCCATGGAACATCCAAATTTGTCGGAACAACTCACGAGTGTCAAGGCACTTTATGAGGACGTTCGACGAAAGGCGCTGATGCGATTGGAGTACGAGGGTTTGCACAAGTACGTTTTGCAATTTTTTTGCAAAAAATACGATTTGAATAAATTTTTATTTTAAAAAAAAATGTACTTTTTTTATTTTTGGATACATTTTGGAACTTTTTTTTTAGGGCCGAGGCGGTGACTTCACCGGGTGGTCGTTATTTCCAGGATCCAACTGCGTACGCGATGGATCGTTACGCTTATTACGTGTGTTATAAATGTCAAAAAGCCTATTACGGTGGCGAAGCAAGATGTGATGTTCAACAGGGTGGCGAGTCGTTCGATCCCACGGAACTTGTTTGCGGAGGTTGCAGCGATGTCGCACGAGCTCAAATGTGCCCGAAACACGGGACTGATTTTCTCGAATACAAATGTCGTTATTGTTGCTCAGTTGCCGTATTCTTTTGTTTCGGCTCGACCCATTTTTGTAATAATTGTCACGATGACTTTCAACGAGTTACCAACATTCCAAAAACCCAATTGCCATTTTGTCCAGCGGGTATGGAATATATTTTCAATTATTATATTATTAGTATTTTTAAATCGTTTTCTATTCTTAACATTTTTTCAAAAAATTATTATTCAAACAATTGTTTTACTTTAACAATTTTTGTACTTAATTTATTTGTTTACTTGTATAATTTCTCTTTGCCTTATTCAATAACTGTAGCTTTCCAAATAGAATAAACGAATCAATGGGACAATAAATTATGTTTCAGGACCGAAAGGTAAACAACTGGAGGGAGATGAATGCCCTTTACACGTGAAACATCCGCCAACGGGCGAAGAGTTTGCTCTTGGCTGTGGAATATGCCGCAATGCACATACTTTTTAAAAAAAATTGTCTTCAGATGTTATTAAAAGAAAAAAGGAGCCAAACTTTCAACTGTCACCTGAAAATATTTCACTAAGGTATAAAATACTAGTCTAATTATGAGCAAACGGCAAATGTGTGTGTGTGTGTTTTTTTTTCTACAAATAAGAATGGAGTTTAAAGGGAAGAAGTCAACGGTGATATGTTGCCACACTAGAAAATTTGAAATACTTTTCTTTAAATGCATTTTCCCCCTTGCAATTAAAAAAAATGTATTCTAGAATTTAAAAGAATGACGAGTGACTAAATGAATGGTATGTGAAAATATTCACCGTTTTTGGTGAACCGTCAAAATAAGTGAGAGAAAACCATATTGCATTTGTTAAGAAAATTAAAAATAAGAACGTTTTTATCGATAGATTTTCGTAAGGTGTAGAAAAACAAAAGAAAAAAAAGAGCTTTCTACATAATTTATGTAAGACTTATCGAAAAAAAAATATTCCTTTTCAAGGTGTCCAATTATCGCCTTTTCTAACGCGTTCTAGAATTATTATTAATAATATAAATAAATAAATAAATATAAAAAAAAAAATAAATAAAAGAGGTGATTCCAAAGGCACGAATCGAATTTACAAATGCTCGATGTATGTTTTCGTGTTAATAATTAAAAAAAAAAAAAATGAAGTGTGTTATGTTAATGCTGATGATTAGGGAAAAAAAAGTCTAATAGTATGAAAGAATTTTGCGCGATAATGTTAAGTGTACGTAATTAAAAAACAGTAATACAATCAAACGTACGTGTGATTAGTTAGCGTCTTTAAATTATTAAAAATGACAGTAATTTGTAAATTTTTCATGTTATAACTAATTTTTGTATTTTTGCGCATCACTTTTTAGTCGCGTTGCCGAGATAATTATGCCGATGATAATAACAATAATTCAGCGTGTAAAATTGCACGCCTATTTTTAAAAATTATTTATTATATTACACGTGAAAATTTTGTCTAATGTTATTTAATTTGTGTTACTAAAAGAAAATTCTTTTTGACACGTTTCCAATGTTTGTGAGCGTTTTTTTCCGTTTTGGTAATTTGTATTAATTTTCTACGACTTGTATTTCCGTTTGCCATTATACAGAAGACTTCAAAAATAACAAGTCTTTTATTTCCCCGAATATTTATAGGTTTTAGATTGTATTTTCAAAATTTTGTTATAAGGATATTTATTTTAGTTAAGAATAATTTTAAGAAAAATTGGTTTAATTTTTATATTTAATAATAAGTACAAATTATGCATTTTGTTTCAAAAGATTAGTAAACATTTGTTTACTTCCTTTTGTAATGGTTTTAAAATGATTTTTGAAATGTTTTTGAATTGATTTGTTAAATTTGAAATTTGAATTTAAGACAGTTTCGCGCGCTGCTTCTGGATCGATCAAAGATGGCGGCGCTGTCGGCGCCGTCGCACTTCAGTTTGCTACAGGCATTTCGGAGTGAAAGAGTGTGTGAGTGCGCGGTCCTGACGTTTTTCGCCACGATCAGCGGTAAGTTGCATTTATTTACAAGTCATACAACAATTGTTACATAATTCCCACGCGTGAGACATTCACCTGTGTGTCGGTAAACATTTAACACCGGGAAAAATGTTAAATTCCCCTGAAAACGTGTCCTGTCTCCCACGCAGTTTTCAGGACCACCCTGTCGTCTGTTCATGTCTATTTTATTTTCTCACTGTGTTTTGTACTCTATATTTTACCCATTATTTAATGAATTGACATTTGATTTTTACAAGGAATAATATTTTATATCTGAATCTCATTGAAGTTCGAAGTATCGGAAGTATCGAATTTTCATGTCGAAGCTTGCGTTACATATTTCATGATTTTGTTTTGCTAATACATTATAGGTACACATTTTTGACATTGAAAAAAACATTTCTAGTTCATGATTAATTTTGATTTAATATTTTTCACGTGTTTGTGTACTTATGAGTCATGTTTTTTGATATTGTGATCAAAGTGTTAAACTAAAAACTAACCTCAATTGAGCGCACTTACACTGAATTGCAATATGACAGTTTTTAATGCAATTTTAAATTGTGTTCGATGCAGCTAATTGAAGGTATTTTTCACTATTTGTATTGTCATTCTATTATATTTTAACTGTAAAACCCAGTGATGTAGAATTTTTAATTATTCATTATTTTTTGATACTGGAAATTAGACCCACCCTTGTATTGTTTACATTGACTGTGTAGAAATTTTATTATTTTGTATTTTCACAAGAAAATATTTTTTGAATTAATTTATAACTCTCTTTTTCCTTTTAATTTCACGTTGATATTGGCAAGGTTTCAAGGAAAATTAATCCAAAGACTATTCTTTATAATTTACTTAAGGGGATTGATTATTCTATCAGATTCAGGTCTTACATAATTTAAATAAACTGAAATAGTTTGATACAATTTTAGCATACAATTAATTATGTTATAATTATATTATTAACAATTTAAGATTATTTATTTACCTTATTTGTGATTAAATATTCTAAATTATTTTTTATCGGTAAATAATTTCATTTATAGAACAAATAAAAAAATTAAAATTGATAATATTTACTTGTTTAATTTCTAAAGAAAATGAGAATTTGTAGAATCTATTGTTTTCTTCGAGTTTTGGAATTTATTCAGGGATGATTAAGATTTCACTTCCAATTGAACGTCATATTTTAAGTTCCGTTTACTGGTCAAAAACCAGTTTCCTGAAAAGATTGCCCTATCCCGTTACGCTTTTTCTTTAAGTAAAAAATAAAAATCTGCTATTATCAATAATATAGTCAGTCATTAAACAGAAAATGTGATTTCTAATTTTGAAATTGATAATAACGGCAGTGATGATTCAATTTATGTTGTATTTATCTCACTAAAACTTAATTTATAAAAATTATTTTCTAATAACGAATAAACTTATAGATTGAATTAACACTTTAAAAATAATAAAATAAGTAATAATAACTTTACACTGAAAACTTTATCACAAATTTATTGAAAATCTTATCTTACTTATTTAACAGCTGTATTTTAACTGACTAATTTCTACATTGAAAGAATGCCCTCAAATCGAAAAACAATAAAACTCAAGGGCATCACAAGTATAAACAATCCCTATCGCAATAAAGGTTTTATAATAGGTATTATATTCGAGTGTCCAAATTATTTAACATTATGCAATGACGTAGAAAAAATTACAATGTCGTGGAACATAAAATAAATCTTAAACATTTTTCAATTTCCATTTTTATAATATTCCCCTTTATTTGTTTAGCAGTCTTGTAAATTTTATTTAATTTGATAGAGTTAACCTATGGTAGGATCAATAATTTCGATTTGAAAAATATTATTTTTATTCAATAATTATTTTTTTGTAACTTGAAGACTTAATTTACTTTTTTTTTTGAATTAAAAATTAAATTATTTCTTCTACTTATTTTTTTACTGTATTGAAATTTTTTTCTTTTTCCAATAATTTTTATTACATTTGAATTTTTTTTCAATCTTGAAATTTATTTTTCATTAATTTATTTTATTCACTTTATGTTCGATCTTTATTTACCTTTGTCAAACTTTTTTATTTCAATTGAATTTCTTATAGTCGTTCTTTATTGTTTATTTTTCTTCTATTGTAATTGTTTTCCGTACAGTTGACCTTGTGGAAAGGTAATTTAAAATGTTTTCTCAATTTATCGGAACTTGAATATAAATTGTTTCGAAAGTGACCATGCAGAACCTTCTTCCAATTAAGAATCGGTAGTAATCAAGAGCACCTAATTAATTTCTTGCACGTCTTCCAATTAGAATTCAAATGTGGAAATTAATAGGATAGTTCACTGACTGTTCTCGATAACTCAATTGATCATTGCATATTAGTTGTTTATCCTTGTTCTTAAATAATCCTCTTTTTTATATACCATGATGTGTACATATAATTTCCCTATTGTTTAAACAATCTCGCTTGAACGAAGATAGTTACGTTCATTGTTTATCTTAATCAAAAACATTTTCTATTTACCCAGCAATTTATAATATTTATCAACAGATAAAACATTTTCTTTATAAAAAAAATATAATTAAAAAATATAATTTGATTAAACAAAACTATAATTTATTAATAGTTAATTACTTTTTTAAAATTTTAATTGACTTATTATCATTATTAACTTGCCATTGAAATTTTTATCATTCACACACTGAAAAAAAAATTTATTTGATTCAAATAATCGATTACTTGTATATTATTAAATAAATATTTACTAGAACCAAATAATTTTTATTTAAATAAAATAAACTATAATCGAATCAATAATTTCTGTATTTGAATCAAATACCATTTAATTGACTCAAATAAAATTTATTTGATATAAATAAATATTTATTTGATAATAGTCAAGTAATTCATTATTTAAATCAAATAAATTTTTTTTTCAGTGCATTGAAAAAAACTAATTTTTATAATTACGAAAATTGTCTATTAAAATTAAAAAAAAAACTTTTGAATGTATAGGAAAATTAAATATACAGAATTTAATTTTTTGATTATTTATTTGTCACGACAGAGTAAAATAAAATTTACATACAATATATCTCAAGTTACTTTTCAAGCTCTTTAAGCATGAAAGAATATTAATGACCGGAAATTTCGTGGGTAGAAATTTGTTGAAAATAATTATTTGTGAAAGTGTCAGTAAATTGCACATATATAAATGGTAAAACAATTGAAGAAAAAGTTTGAAGAACAATAAAACATTTTATTTATTTTTGTGAATTAAAAAAAATTACTTTATGATTATGAAGTAATTCTTTTTAAATTAATTAAACTGTTTTGTTTATTAATTAACGCTGTTTTTTAAATTATTACTTTTTCTTAAATTGTTTTTTTTATTGTCATTATTTAATTAGGTAAGTCATTTGTAATAAGTAAAAAAAAAATTATAAAAATATTTGCTCTATATAATACGATTTTGTTATGTGCGCGTAAATCTCACGTGTTTAGCAAGTGGCACGCTATTAATTCGCTTAGAAAAATTAAAAGAGGAGAGAGAGAGAGAAAAATGAAGAACTTAAAAACCATTGACGAACTTAATCTTATATACTTTGTTTTAGTAACGGTATTTATGATTCTTTAAATAACGGATTTGGTTCCACTAGAATACATAAATAAAACTTTATAATTAGTTTGGCATTCGTTGTAAAATCAATAATAGATGTATAAACGGACATTATATTTTTTCCCGACTTTTCCCTTTTTTTTTCTCCAAATCAACTCTGAAAGTGAGTGATTGACAAACGTACCATCCCTGACATTATAACTGTTTTGGATTAAATTAGTCTACTTTGATTGAAATTACAAAAAAAGATCAATTTTCTTTTATATACAGGAAAGTACAGACAATATTTATTATTGTGCCTTTGTGTACAATTTAAATAACGTATTTAGAGTGTAACTGACAGAGGTGTTATGATGATTACACACGATAAGGTGAAAGGCGTGTCTCCACAATTTGTATTACCTCTCGAGATTAATAGTCATTTAATTATCTTTTCTGTTTACATCACATAAACCTTTATGACCTTTATTTCTTATTGTCAACAATAGTTGATTCTATGGAAAATTTTTTTGCTACAAAACTCAAAACTTTTAAATTCGTACAAATTTATTACAAATATATAATTTTAATTTATCACTCTTTTACATTAATTTATTAATTCATCCAGAAATTTATCACTTGTTTCTTTATTTACTCACCAGTCTAAAAAGTACACTGAAAAAAAATTATTTGATTCAAATATTGAATTACTTGACTATCATCAAATAAATATTTATTTGGATCAAATAAATTTTATTTGAGTCAATTAAGTAGTATTTGATTTAAATACAGAAATTATTGATTTAATTACAGTTTATTTGATTTAAATAAAAATTATTTGATTCAATTACCTAAATATTTATTTGATAATAGACAATAATCGGTTATTTGAATCAAATAAATTTTTTTTCAGTGTAAAATTTATTCCATTTTTTAAAGAAACTACCCTTAATTGAAATAACAGGAATTT
>JUFY01027277.1:7838-25823 GCA_001855655.1 Leptopilina clavipes | reverse complement strand
TACCTTGCAAGGTTAGCAAGATTGCAGTGTAAGCTTGCGGGAAGCTTACATGTAAGGTTAAAATGTCCCACCTAACTCAATGTTGCACGGTAAGATTGCCGTAAGGTTATCGGAAGGTTGCAAAGCAATCTTGCTCGGTAAGCTTGCCACAAGGTTATTGCAAGATTGAAAAATAATCTTACCGTAAGTTAAAAAAATTATTTTTTTTAAATAAAATATTTTTTAAATAAAAAACAATAAAATTTAGAAAAAATATATTTTTTCTAAATTTTATTGTATAAATTATACGGAACTATAAATAGCAAAATTTTTAAAACTTACAGCAAGCTTCTTTTGCAATCTTGCAGCAAGATTACAAAGTAATATTGAGATAAGCTTGCATTGCAATTTTGCGGTAAACTTAAGGTGAAATCTTACAGTAACCTTACGGCAAGCTTACCGTGCAACATTGGGTTAGGTGGGACATTTTAACCTTACAATAAGCTTCCCGAAAGCTTACACTGCAATCTTGCTAAACTTGCATGGGAAGCTTTCCGCAAGATTGCTGCAAGATTACGTGCTATCTGAGATAGTGTCAATTGCTGCGGGATTTTAAAAAACATTATTATTTACTATTTCAGAATAAATAAAACTGATATTTTAAAATGTTAAAAGAAATTAATTTAAACCTTACTAATTGATATAACTATCCATGAAGATGAATATTTAAACTATTATTTTTTGCCCGCAACAATTGAAACATATAATAAATTTGCATTTGCTACAATTGCTGCGGGAAATAAAACCTTCAAATACACGTTATTTTCGTCGCAACAATAGATGCATTGCATAATACTTTTAAATTATTAAATTTGTTCAAATAATCTATTTTTATGGGGTTTTAATTTTTTTTTTTTTAAATATCTAAATAACATATGAAATAATAGTTTAATAATTTTTAAGTTCATTTCTTTAAATATAAATGTCGAATATCTTGTATTTAAAAATGACTTGAGCATCAAAATCGCGCAGTAACTGACATACTTACCCTATATTTGAATATAAACATTAAAAAATCGTCATCTGTCGCAAAATTAGAGGTGAAGATTTTACATTTATTATTTAACAATTTTTAACTGGACAGGTAAGTGACACTTGAAGTTTATCTTTATCTTGCAAAACGTTTCTGTTCTATATATTGCATTTCGTTATTAATAAATTGTAACATTTATTATTAAAAATTTTTAGGTATTTTTAAACTTTTTTTTTATTCTTCTGCACAAGAAAACATGCATCAAATCGGTTTAGATAGTTTGTTTTCATTTTACATATTTTGTATTCAGATTTAAAAATACAACGAAATTGAGAGATTGTTTTTACTATGATGACATTTATGTTTTTTTTATTGTATATGCACAGTAAAGTCTTGCGTTATTAAATAATTTGATTTTGTATATAAGGAATTTTCAAAAGAAATTTACATAATTTTACATTGCAAATTTATAATTCATGGAAGACGAAGTGTATTTTAGAACAATTTGTACCAGTTAATATAAAGTGATCTTGTGTATAAAGCAAGCATCGATTAATCAAATGCACGAACAACAATATCTCATGGGCGGCGAACATATATATACGCATAGGGTAGAGTTTGGTTGGCGTTTATCTAATTGCCTGCCTCCCTGTGAATCGTTTGTCACAGTTTACACGAATTACTAACAAGTTCTAAGAAATTCACTTCATTATACATATATAGGTATATAGATTATAACGGATAATTTCTTTTAATTACTTTTAAAACAAGTTTTTCAATCAACAAAGTGTGGCACTATTTTTAGTGAATGAATTTAATTAAATTTTACCTTCCCTACTTATTGGTATTTTCGATAAATAGCAAACAATGAAAATAAAATTGATTTTATAGACACTTTGGATTTTTAAGTAGTGCGTAAAATATTTAACGAGGAAGAGGAGGAGCGCAAATTATAAATAATTTTATTTGTTAAAATTTATAAATCACATTGTAGAGAGACATTTTTTTTATTCATTGATAAATTTTAAATAAACAAAATATTTCCACTTTATTACGTGTACAATAAGTTATTTCATTCCAATCGACATAATTTAATCAATCCTTTTATGCAATTAAAAAATAATTTCACAAAGACAATGAAATTAAATAAAATAAATAGGTGAATTGAATAAACAGTGGTCGATAATTTAATATCGTCCGTCGGTAAATTTATAGTTCGTTAAGTCTCCACATAGAGCGCCGCTAGTGATACCTGCTAAGCAACATAACCACAAAATAAAAAATTAAAAAAAAAAATTTTTTTTAATTAAAATAAAAAAAAATGAAGAAATTAAAAAATAAAATAACAATTTTGTAATTCTAGAAAGATTTTTATAATTTTGTTGGGAAATAGTAAAATATTGATTAGATTTCAAATAACTTTAATGTTATTCGACTTGAAATAAAGATCAAAGATACATATTTCCCAGTATCACTAACGAGATTTTTCCCTTCTATTTAAAAATGCAAAGAAAAATCGTGATAAAACTCGACCCAGATTTCACTTGTGAGAAAATAATTTGAGTGCGACGTCCACTCGTCCTTTTAAGTAGTAATAGAATCAATTTCTTTTAATCTAAGAGGTTTTTCGAATGTCTGCAAAAAAAAAAAATATTCAAACCGTAAAACTCATTTTCACACCTACGGAAAAAATTTTATAATATAGAAATAAATCCAAGGAAAAATATATTTTTTTTAATTTAGTTTGCTGTAAAAAATATTTTCAAATCATATGAATATTTTTTTAAATCAATGCTGATAAATTTCTACACGATAGTAATCAGATTCTTATGGGAGAATTTCTATGATCAAACTGTTTGAGAGTAGACAAGAACGGAAAACAAGATCAAAAATATAATAAAATTTAATAAAGCTGGAAAATTGTATAATTCTACATTTATTAAGAAATTTCTGTTTCTTTTTATTTTTTTTTTGTGTAAAGCATCGAACAAAGAAATCGACTTTTAGATTCACATAAATTCAATCAGAGTGATAATAAGGACCAATTACGTTTACTTCAAAAGAAAGAAGACCCGGGAATTAATTGGTACAGCTATAGATAGGAATATCTAAATCAAAATATTCTTGAGTATTTAACCTTTGGAGCTTACAACAACTCAAAGGCTTTATATTTCCACTTAAATATTATCTTTATGTCACTTAGAAAATAATGGAGTTCTTATTTCAAAGGAGGTTTTTCTGAATGTAAATATTAAAATAAGTATGTAGTGTATAGCTTTAAAAATATTGATGATTATCTCAGAACAAGTAATCAGCATTATTTATGATAGAAAAATCGTAAAGGAGTAGTAAAGTCACTAGTCTCGTTCCGTTCCCCATTACTGGAGTCCAGATGTAGACGAAGAGGGGGTAAGAAGATTCGGATCTATATATACAACTTGAATCGTACTTGCGCTTGTGAGAGAATTAAGTGGGAATTAACCACCGATGCGACATCTGACGGCTAACAACTTCACCATAACTAACACAACGCCGCCACTCTTGACTTTTACGAACTATCAAAGAATGATACCACAAGTTCGCAAAAATCAGAGTTTGAAATAAAATTTGAAATTAGATCTGAAAGTGTGAGAATAAAATATAAAATAAAGTCTCAGACAACAATTTATATTGACAGAAAAAAATAAAATTTTTCCATTGTAGCTCAATAGAAAAATCGCATCGACTTTGACATGGCCTTAAAAAAGGCTCTAAGTTGGTTTACAAAATTCAACTGTAGTGTCTTTATTAATTCAGATAAATGTCTCTTCTAATCAAGAATTTTCGCTTTCGAGGATCACTGTAGCAAAAAGAATAATTTAACTAAAATATTTGTCTTATTTTTGCCAGTTTCGGACATCCTGAAGAGTAACATTTTCATTAATTATACAGTTAATTTTTTTTATATAAAATTAAATTGAATATCAGGACATCACTCAGAAAACACTTTTTGAGAACGCGAACATAATGGGAGATTAAGACAATAATGAAAATGTTTATTTCTGGTAGAAAGGAAATTGGCTTCCTCTGTGTAAAATATATTATTCTGAAAGTACAAGTCCTGCTTTTGGAATGCTTCTTAGCGTTCTCGGAGGAAAATTGAATTACTGTCAGTCATGACGTTGGTGAGAAAATAAAGTTTTCGTGTCCTCAAGTCAAAATAAATTCGCACACTACTCCATTCCTTTCGTTTGTTGACATCTATTCATCTTATTTTCTGCCTTGTAATTTTCATTACAATTTTTCTTTTGTTTTATTTTTTTAATTTTCCCTCCTCAACGAAAAATAGAGAAAATTCAGTGGCTTTTCTAGGTCGTATTTAAAAAACTTGAGGGGGAAAAAATTACAGTCTCTTCATTTCAAACCATTTCAGTAGCTTTGAGACTGCTTATGCGTGCTTCATTAGATATTTAGAAAAGTTAAAGGGTACTTTTAATTTGCATTTATCTTAACGTGCCAACGCCGCGACATGTCTGTATTAACTACATTACATTTAAATTATTTAAGTTTAAAAAAATAAAATAATGCTGTGAAAAGAAATTTTTTCGTTGATCGCAAAGAGGCAGAAAAATATTTCTGAAATGAACATCTTCATTTCCTGTATGTGTTAGGTCAGGTTTCATTTACAACTTGGTTTTTTATAATAAGGCAATAATGAAACGTTATTCTGAGAGTTATTTTCATTCGTTTGTTAGACTAGTTAAGAAGTTTTCTATTGTATATAGCTGTCTCGTCGAAATAACCGAATGATTTTGCAATTCAATTGCTGTCGATTCCTCCGCCTTTATTGTAATTTCGATTATTCATGTCGACCAGTAATTTAGTTTAGCTATTTCAGAACTTTCCCCTGGAAAATCGCACAAATGACTCTAGTTGCTCGAAACGATTTGAATTTATAAAATTGAATGAACTTACAGTGAGGGAAAAAAATATTGATTCATTTTTGAATTTAAAACAAAAAACTTTTGCCATTTTGTGATAAAGTTTGGAACATTGCACTTCAAAACAGTTCAATGGCATTTGAAACTTTCGGGGGAAATAATGGTGACAATTTTGAAAGTTTTAAAAACACTTAGTTTCATTTTGTTACACATATTGTCATAAGCCAATTTTCCAAAAATTTGTTAAAATACTGTAATAAATTAAATTAAAGATGAAGAAAAATATATGCTTTTTAGGTATATTATTAATAATTAATATGGTTATTAAAAACTATTTTGCTACCTTTGTGATTCGATCCAAAGTACTGAATGTTTCATGCTCTATATTTCCTAAAATATATTTATTAATATATTTATTTCTCCAATCTTTTGCATTAGGTACTTTTCAACTTTGATATAAAATTGACACAGTTTTAAAACTTTGACTAATTTCTCTTATTTCCTGTTAGTTATTTTATAAACTTTTATAATGAATGACAGAAATGTTTTTTGTTTGTCTTGGTAATTTTTCTAGCTACCGTTAGACAGACATGAAAAAATATAAAATACTCCAGTATTTTATATTTTTTCATGTCTGTCTAACAGTTTTTGTTGCCTATATCAAGTTTCAACGCAACTGGAAAATTAAATTTTTTGAATATACGTATCTGTAGATAGTGAATTATCGTAATTGACACAAAGTTTCCAAAAAGTCTTTCAGTGAAAAAACTTTTTACAACTGGAAAAATGTTTGAAGATCGTTTTTAATCCATTTATATTCGACGTGTTGCATGAGTGCTTTACGAAAGAGTTGAAGCCTTTAGGAGAAAGTGGAAGTACAGGAAACTACATGTAGCCCCCCGGCATGCTGGATGTGGAGTTGAAAACATGCTCCCGCTTACCGTCGACACCTTAAAACCATCCCTTACTAGGTTTATATGAGGCCACATAGGAAACTTTTCACTAGTATCATGTTTAAAGTCGTCTTTTCAAATAATGCGACGTTGCGTGATATCTGTTTTCACTGCAGTACCACATAAGGAACACTTACATACCGTATACATATATATATATATGTATATATATATATATAGATATATCTATATGTATATATCTAAACTGCTTGCACAGGACTTCGTGCGTAAAGCATGCAAATTATTTCAGAATATTCCCCATTGTTATTCAAGACCCTAGTCTACATTCTCAGTTTACATTTACAAGAACAATAGTTTAATAGAAACTTTCAACAAGAAAATTAATGAGCTATTTTTCATATGTAAGTAATGGTTTCTTTTTTTATTTATTTTGGCAGTGAGAAAATATACGATTGCGGAAAGAATAATTTTTTTACAACAGATGAATTTTAGAAGAACAGATTGCGGATTGTATCGATTACAAATTGGAATTCATAATTGAGAATTTTGTTTATCATATGTCTACAATCCATTAAGTAATAAACCCTTTACGAGGGATGTACCTATCTGGTAATGCACTCAGTATATGACAGGATTGGTAAACGCAGATTATGTGATTTCGAGCAGGACTTAAACCGTTACGGATTAAGTCACTCAGGATTTCGCAACAATCCAGTATGGCGATACGCGAATGATAACGACTCGACAACTACGTGTGATGATAATGCTAATCCAAGTCCATTAGCTTGACTGATTTAACGGTAAACAAGAGCATGATTATTGATTTGCAAATCATTACGCAGAGACGCATGTTAACTGTACATATGTGTGTGTGAGAAACTGGTTTGCACAAGTTACTGATTAGAGAATATATAATTTATGCATGGAATTTCAAACAACGTCTTTTTGCATCAATCCTACCAAAGTTTATCTAAATGTTATCTAAAGAAGTGCATTTTTAATTAGATTTTCTGTTGACCGACTGCGACTCATCAAAACAATTTTCTAGATCGACTTTTACATATTCTACAATAGGCGATTGTAGAATACAATCTCCACTCTCAAGAATGCAACAGAATTGAAATAAAACAACGAAAGGATCTTCCAGAAAACAAAAGATTTAATGAGCCAGCCGATCTAAAGTTCTGACAGTTTGGATAGTGAGTTTACTGTTTGTTCATCAATGAATGAAAACAAAAATCAATAAACTGTTGGTTACTCACAATGTCGTTAATTAGTATTTGCATTTATTTTTAATTATATTTTCTGATAACAATTGCTACGTTACTGAGAAGCAATATATTAATAGATATAGATTCGAGAGAAGAATACAACAAAAGAGAGGGTGTGGGACCAATTAAGTTTAGCGACAATTCTTTATAAACGTCAGTGACACCTGGGCCTCGAGGATGTGCGCGCGATTTTTCTCAATTAACCACGTCGTTCGTGCGCTCAACGCTATTTCGAGAGATTTTTCTTTAACACGTGCCCAGATTTTATCTCTTATAGGGAACGACTCTCAACGCCCAGCCATTGACCCACTCTTAGTTTCGAAAGCTCTTCCCTGCTTCAAACAACGAACAAGGTACTTTGGCCTTCAATTATTTCTACAGCGAAACACACATCTATAGTATGCCTTTATTTTTCTTTATTTCAGGAAGAGAGAGAATAAGAGATAAAGAGAGAATTAATTGATCAAACGTAATAGAACCATTTCTCATATTTTCGTTTATTTCTGTTCTAGATTTATTAATTAAAGCGTTATACTGTTAAAATCGTTGTATAATTAATAGAAACGAAGTATCTACCCTCTGGATCAAAAATTGTGAAAGTTATAGGGAAGAAAGGTTTCATACATTTCAGTTTTTCCTGAAAAATGATATAAAAATCAAATTAAATTCGGTTCGCTATATTTTTCCGGTAATCTGTAAGGAAAAATAAATAAGCATAGCATGTTCTAACACTTCACGTCAAAAATTGTAGAAGATATAGGAAGGTCACGTTTTCCAAATTTTAGTTTTTCCTAAAAAACGCTATAAAAACTAAATCCAAATGGGTTTACTATATTTTTCTGGTAATCTACACGTGAAAAGAGATAAGTGTACCAACTTTCAACTTTTTAGGTCAAAAATTGTAGAAGTTATAGGAAGGTCACATTTTCCAAATTTCAGATTTTTCTAAAAAACGCTATAAAAACTAAATCCAAATGGGTTCAGTATATTTTTTTGGTAATCTACACGTGAAAATAAATAAGTGTAGCAAGTTTCAACTTTTTAGGTCAAAAATTGTAGAAGTTATAGGAAGGTCACGTTTTCCAAATTTCATTTTTTTCAAAAAAACGCTATGAAAACTAAATTCAATTTAATTTACTATATTTTTTTGGTAATCTACACGTGAAAATAAATAAGTGTACTAAGTTTCATCTTTTTAAAACAAAAATTGTAGAAGTTATAGGAAGGTCACATTTTCCAAATTTTAGTTTTTTCTAAAAAACGCTATGAAAACTAAATCCAAATGGGTTCACTATATTTTTTTTGTAATCTACACATAAAAATACATAAGTGTACCAAGTTTTAACCTTTAAAGTTTAAAATTGTTAAAATGAAGAGAATGTTACTTTTCTTAATTTTCAGTTTTTCATGTAAAACGCTATGAAAATCAAATTCAATTGGGTTAGCTATATTTTTTTTGTAATCTACACGAGAAAATACATATTTTTAAGTCTGTTTTTTCATCTGCCTTTCTACATTTCAGGGGGTCACTGGAAATATTATAACAGTAGAATATTAATAAAAGAAACAGGAACCATAGCACCCGACAATAAATATCAGTAAAACAGTTGCAAATATATTATTTCTGTTGGACATTATTCTTGTAAAATAAAAAATTCATTGAGCTGGGAATTTCTATAGTTTAAAGTATGATGAGTAAGAGTCGCAGTGATCTAGTAAAATATTCGTTTGTTTGAATTAATTATTTTATAAAATACTTAGAAATTGTTAGAAAATCCGTACAATGTCGTCGCTTCTTCTTCCTTAAATTTTTTTTATTACAATTAAAAAAAAAAACTAAATTGATTAAAATTTTATATTACCTTTTCTTAATTGAAATTTTTTATTACTGTTTGAATAAAAAATTCAGTCGATTGAAAGCAAATAGGAATTTTAGTTAAAAAAAAAAGAAAACCAGATTTTTATAATATGTATAATAGAAAATTCTGGTTTTGTTTAGAAGTTAAGTAGGTTGGTGGTGATCTAAGGCATTTTTAATTCTGCTTAACAGGTGAATTGCGTAGATTAGCTTAAATTTTTAACTCACTTAAAAAAGGGCGGAAAAAAAATGTTAAGCTGAAGCCAGCCCCGTACATTCTCATCAAGAAGAAATTTACGTCGTGCCACACTAAAGTAAATTACATTTTGCGCGATTGTAGGTGTTTGGGGTCTCTGCATAAAGAGTCGTTCATCGTTTCTGTCCTCGCCATTGTCGTTGTGGACTTGTTTAGTGCGCTTTAATCTTTTGCCAATGCATATTCATCGGTCAGGTAATAAAAACGTGACCGATCATCGTTAGGATAGTGAATGCTCTCACCTATCTGTATATACATATATATATCCACTATAATAGCTTCAGGAAATTCACCGATACACCTCTTTTTTTTCATCGAATATTTAAATACGATTTTCAGATTTTACATGATAAAATAACATGCGACCAATCATATGAATAGTAATGAGAATACAAATATGAGAAATTTGATAAAACATATTTTCTCAATATCAAACGTGATTGTTTTTTCAGATGAACATTCCCGACTTTAACGGGAGTAAAACTGTTGGAACAATTTTTCACCGCAAGTTAAAATTTTTTTCAACAAATAGTTTTAAAGAGGAGGTATCTGATTTATAATTTCACAACAGAATTTTGATCGATTTGATAATTTAAATTTGTTATTAATACAAAAGGGTAAAATTAAAATAAAGAACATTTTTTTCATGTATTTTTTCGAAAATATGTTTCTGTATTAAGAATAAGAATTTTTGTGTTTTAATTAAAAATAAAATGAAAACGTTGCTTTCGGCAAATGAATCCTGTTTAGTGTGTTGAGTAAACAGTATATTCTGATGAGAAAAATTCAGTTACGAATAGGGCAACTGAATTTCATTCTTTTTTTTTTCGAGAACACTATATATAAGCACTTGAACTGGCTAAGCATCAAGTCAAGCGCAGAAATGAATTTTGCGGTTTTCCATTCGCTCCGTGTGGAAAAAGGGAGGTAGAGAAAAATGGATTTTTCTGTAAAACAGATTCGTGTTAAGAGGATCGTTCGTCGTCGCGGTGGTTCGTGAAAATGCCGAACTCCTAAATCTCTTAACCGCATTGTATACGACTTGCTCTCACAAGTATTTCATTATGCAAGTTACAACCGTAATTTTGTCTTCCTCTTGCTTGTGTGTGTGCTTCGTATCCCACACGCAGACAACATTGTATATCTGCTCCCTGGAGTGCACTATTCTGCATCACAGCACCAGGAGGAATATTGAACTAAAGTCGAACATTATTCCTGTGGTTGTTGATTTATCACTGTTATTAATACGAGGATAATACCCCCATGATTCGAGAGCGTTAAAACCAACGTTTAAAAGCCGCTTCCCAATATTCTGGTTTAATGTTCCCAAAAGTAATAGATACATAAACAGTTTCTTTAAAAATTTTTCAATCATATAATTAACTATCTATATAATTAACATCTACTTCGTCAGAATTTTTTTATTCATCTAATCGATTCCTCGTTATTTATTGCCTCGCGACCACAATTGCTGTGGTCTATAAGGTAGCTCTTCAAAATCTAAACTACACTTTAGTTTCTATGCATTTGTGTTGGTAATTTTTTTTCTGCATATTTTCTCGTCAATTTGAAGACCAATGGAAAAAGAAAGAATTCCTTTTTGCCACATTGAAAGCTTGGAGTGATTTTTTGATTGTCTTTGCAGACGAAATACCTCCGCCCTTCCGTTCACCCAGTTGGAATGCTAATTTACGCCGCGCCGTTCAAATAGTTTTTCTACGTGACTTAAATTCATCGGGACGAGAAACCATTACCCTACCCACTCTTCGATTGATTCCACTCTGCATCGCAACAAAATGCTGCTCGCATTTAAGAGAAGATTGCCGGAACTGACAGCCAAGCATCGATTTTAAATCTGTCTAAATGCATATAATAGAATTTCTTCATCTCTTTTTGTCTAACAATAAGTAAAAATGGTTTTATTCTTTTACTTTCAACAGCGTGTGTTTGGTTCCTGGTGTCGAAATTTTCTAATAATTTTTGATGATAAAAGGCTAGAAAGAAGACTTCCAAAGATGATGAATCTGGGGGTGACGAAAAGATCAAGATTGATGATCAGGGTCGTAGTACGTATGCTGACATACAGAGTAAACTCAATCCAGAAGTCAATCCATCGCAACAACCAGAGACCTTCTGATTAGAATCGGAAGACTCCAATAAGGAGACTTTTACTACGGATGTCATTAAAGTAATTGGAAGTTTGGAGAAGGTTCAATCGGTGGACCAAGAAGTCGCTCTTGGATTACCTGAACCAGGCAGAATGTCCAGAAGTGTTATAGGAAAAAATGGTCAAGAAGACAAAATAGAAATGTAACGGACATAGAATAAAACTTGTTTTTATGTCTTGCTCGATCAGGAGGAAGGTATAATGATCACAAAGTTTCTTCGGTGCTTGATATAACAACACAGAAAGAGATTCTAAAGCGGTGGACAAGCCAAGTGCTTCAAGTGCGGAGTCCATTACAAGTTCGCAGATTGAAAAAAAAGTCAGTCCAGCAGCCAAAGAATGTTGTTTTAGTGGGTCGGCAATGACAAGAGCAGCCATCTCCACATAACTCTCAAGTACAGCTCCTTGATATCTAGATACCCTGAAATCAGGAATCGTAATTCCAATCGGGTTTTAAAGCAAATTTTGAACATCCCACAAAAGAAATAATAACAAGCCATAAAAATCAAATGAAATAAATCCAAAGAATGTTAGATTTTCACGACTAAATAAATTAACATGTTTTAATCATAATTATTATCATGATTTGTTTCTAATCAGAAGAAGTTATTCAAGTTCAATGAAAAGATTTATGAGAAGAAATGAATTATTTAAAGAATTCTTGTTTTGAGGTCAGGAGAGCAATCGATTTAGGTGGGAATGTTTCAGACCCATGCGAAGATATTGAACGTCAAGAAATGTCAGAATATACGCCATAGGGTCTTATAAGTCGATCTAGTCTTATACTGCAGAGCTAGTGGGGTAAGCGCCTGGTTTCAAACTAAGCGAAAAGCTCGAAATAACCCATCTTGATGTTCGATCGTCCTTTAAAAAATTCAAGCGAACTCGGCCAAAACCCTTGGTCTCCATTTCAGAGAAGTTCCAATTAGAAAAAGAGCAACGTTCTGCACATTCTCAACATGAAGACCTCGAAGGCGAAGAAAATATTATCACAATTCTCATCTCAGGCAGCTTTTAATTAGATTAATCTTTTTTGCTTTTTTTTTTAAAACGCATTTAATTACAGTACTTTGAAATAGAGAAACAACTTTCTATCAATTGACATTGGAAATAGATTTGGACATTAAATTGTTAATTCATTTGCACAATTTTTTTTGGACAATTCTCGAAAAATACTACATATGTCTGCAAATAGTTGAATTATTAAAGAGCTAAAGTCGTGATATTGAATGAAAAATTCACGCGTGAAAAATGATTCGATACGATGGAACTGTAGCATTGGTGACATTTTTACCTGAGGCGGTAAAGAGGGGCCAATCGTCGAGGTGTGTATTGAGCAGGTAAGTCTCGTAGGCAACATATTTACGTTAACGCATAAATCTCGATAGCGTTCAACGAGAATTGGCATGCATGAGAATACTGTGGCATTCGATTTAATACGGGTAAAGAGGTAAGACGCCGTGAAACATATCTATCCTGTCTTATATCGGATCTCGAAGATGTATATCGGCCCCCTTCGTTCCAGTTAGCCACCATTCCTTCTCGATCCCCTTTTATCCGGAGCCAAATCCTTCCTTCTTATAACCTCCCACACGTTCAGTATTTTGTATTTGTTAACTTTTGCAAACTGTGCGTCCTACTTCCTTATCGAATCATAAACAATAATAATCCAATGCAAAATCATTTACTTTTCGAACTAGGTCAAGATTCGGGCAGAGTGTCTTTGATTACTTTCGAACAATGATAATGAAACCAATTTACACTTTAAAACACTTGGTCGCGAAAGAAAAACGAGAACACTACATTACTCAAACACCATATTTAGAATTATGACGGATTAGAAGCAAGCGTCGCCTCATATAGGCGACAATTGCGCCACTAGTGAATGATGAGCGAACTAGATTCACAAAAATCGACGGTCGGTAATAAAAGTAAATATGGACCTTCATGGACTAATTCAATAATTAATCTATACATATCCATGACTTTTGTGGACATTGCCTAACAAAAAAGAGTATTTTCAGAAATATACTGATGCAAAATTAGATTTTTGATAATAAAAATTATTCTTTCGCTTTTCTTTCATTCTATTTTCAAATACCCTGCTCTCAACTTGATAATTAATCAGCCGAACATGATATTCCTGGATTTGTCATATAAATAAAGTATGAAGTGGTAAGGGAAATGTTTTTTTGACAAATATAATTAGATACGAGTCCGGATTAATTAAAGATACTGAAAATACGAATAAAGAATGTTGTCAAATAATTGGACAGTCGTAATAGCGCCTCTCTATTTTACCGATGATCAAGAATAGATTATCGACTGCTGCTTAAATATCGATTATCGATATGTTAATCATTTGAATTTATATTCAAGACAGAGGGAGATCTCGTCTCGTCTTTCTAATTTTGTGGTGTTCCATGTACTCAGTTGCTTTTCCTCCTCTTATATTTAAGCAGTAGTTACAATGTAACCATGGTTTATGGCAAGACCGTCAGCGTATTTTATTCCACGTGAGTATCATAATCTTTTTTAATAAATTGTAATATTTATCTTCTCTCCTGTAAATATTGTACGATAAATTCCTATCTTTATCATGACTCGTTGAACAAGAAACACATTATTATTTACAGTTATTTAAATTTTACACATAGTGAAGAAATCGAATTCAATCAGACATTAACTGACAATTTTGCACCAGAGTTTCAAATATAACAATATTCATAATAAATCATCCAAAATTATAATTATTGACTAATAATATGAGAAAATAAACTTCATTTCTGATAATAAGTGGAACGCTCCCCTCTTAGGTCAGACTGAATTCATTTACGAAAAATACGTATAATGTCAGATGCACTTCATTAACTTTCATAAAGAGAAAATTATGAATAGAGGTTATAATTTAACAAATATAAATTATAAAATACTTTAATTTCGGTCGGACATAACTGCACAAAAAAATTTTAATTTAGTGAAAATTAATTTTGTAAATAATTAATTAAAATTAAAAATTATAATTGACAAAAAATTTTTTTTTCACATTCTGTTGGAATTAAAATAAAACTCGAATAGTTCTATAAAAATATGATAAATAATCATTGTTGGTAAGACTAAAATATTTTAAGTTTGATTTTTTGTATGTATCTTTATGTTTTTTGACCTCAGCGGTGCGAGATTGCAATTTCACTTTTACTTGAAATTCGATATTGACTTTCACTTTCACTTTAAGCTTGACTTTTGATTTTGAATTTGACTTTGACTTTGACTCATTAAGAAACTCCTTTGTATTATCATTACTACATTAATTAAATACTGTAATGTAATTATGAACCTAATTTATAATATACAAATAATGACAACAAAATATTTGTTGATGTGAAATTTTTTTAATTGTAGTTTCATAAAATTTTAATTTGTGAAAGTCAAAGTCAAAGTCGGCAGTGAAAGTCGAAGTGAAATTGAAAGTGAAAGTGAAAGTGAAAGTGAAATGGAAAGTGAAAGTGAAAGTGAAAGTGAAAGTGAAAGTGAAAGTGAAAGTGAAAGTGAAAGTGAAAGTGAAAGTGAATGATGATGAAAATAAAAATGATATTTTTAAAATATGTCATTTCGTGTGTATGTGTGTTTATATACACTACATTTTCATAAATATCTAAAAAAACACACAACTATTTTATTATAATGTAAAATCTGATTGATTAAAAACTAAAATATGAAATTTTAAAAATGTGCAGCATTTTATTTGTTCAATATTTTAGTAATATGATTAAAATCCGTAAAATCGATACCTACGTGTATGTTTGTGTTTGTGTTTTTGAAAATCTGACGACACAAATTATTCTACTCACAAAAGTTGATGAAGGGTATTCTTTACAAATGTTCTGACTGCATACAGCATTTTTCACTCCTAACTTTCACATATATAATCTTCATAATGTATTCTGTCTGACCTAACAAGGGATATTCTACTTATTAGCATACATCAGTTTTATCATTCCTAACAGATGTCTGACTATACACACATTTTTCCACTTTTCATATCTCTTCAATTCTCTCTATGATTTGCTTATTATTAAGCAAAAGTTCAAAAAAATATTTACATTAAAAAGAAAATTGTATAAAAAAAACAAAGTCTGACAAATAACATTTCGCTAAATTTTTAACGTAAATTTAGATCATTTATTTAAAGCTAAGTAAAATATATTTTTAAATAAATTTAAACTTACTTGATATGATAAATTAGACTTTTATTAAAATAAAAATAAAAAAGAATAGTTATACTTATAAATTTATTAATAATGCTAACAGGAAAAGCGAAAAATTTTTATTTTAATGCTCTTTTTAAATCACGCTTTGACCCAAAAAACTATTCTCGTATTCTGAAAACTCCATGACTTTATATTTAACAGTAAGTATTGAAATTTGATTTTACTTTTTTCAAACAACTTTATCGATTATATTTTCTATTCCTCCATTATAACCAGCTGTCAAGATTTTTTGTTAGATTTCTATTAAAATCACTTGGATTTAGAATAAAAAAAAAAAAAAGTGAGGGGAATTGAGTCCTCTTGTTTCCGGGACATATAAATCGACAGGAAAAAGTTATAAAAAAAAGGAGAAAAAAAACGAGAGTGAGAGAAATAGAGTCGATAGTCAGTGGCTTTTGGTAAGCAGAAGCTTTTCGAAATACGAGACAATCTGTCCATTCTTCTATTCATCTGTTTATATTGTGGTTTCAATGGGAAAGCTTTTAGAAAAATCGATGACTCAGTTTATATATATATACAAATATAGATATATACATTGAAAATGCTTGACATTAAGTCGAAGAAATCAAATTCAGAGCGAGATAGCAGAAATACCAAGGATCACTGCACGGTGAAATGCAACGACTGGGAAGGTTAACGATAGTGGGAATGACGGGAACGGAAGGAAATGGGATATCACACTAGTGCGGTGACGAGGCAAAATTACGATTTTGTAGTGATTGACGCGATTATTATCAACGGTCCGGAAGATGCAGTGGATTCCCGCGCTGCCGGAAACGGGGAAAGTGAATACCTCCGGAAAATGGATCCCCTGCAACTGATGATCTATGAAATTGGAAAAAGAAAACTGCGCGGAAGTCATTTTCAAATAAAGAATTAGTTATTCATTTTTAAATATGACAGAATCTCCGGTTTATTAATTTCCGATTTGATAACATAGCTAATTATAAAGTTACATGACATTTTAAATTATACTTCTTTTTTCAAACTGTAGATAGAGTTGATAGTCATTTTTTTCTATTCACTGTAAACTTAAAAGCATCAAATTGATCCAAAAAGTTGAAATTTGGAATTTGATACTTTTAAGGGCATGTCAAAGTCGTTCCGATTTTTCTATTGAGCTGCAATGGAAAAATCGTAACGACTTTGATATGCCCTTAAGTTTACGGAGGTTTGGAATCATGTTGATGTGTGAAAAATACAAGGAGCTGAATATTAAAAAAAAATTTAACAAAAACTCCCCTGATAATATCAATTTGTGTATTGTATAATTATAAAATCAAATATGTCTTTTAGTTGAATGACGAGACAATTTTTCGGAAGAAAAAATCCCGCACCTTATTCGTGAATAAAGTGCTGTCAACGATAAAAGAGAAATTACTCGCAAATTTTTGGATAAAAATTTTAATGACTTTACTTTCAATCAAGAGCAGATCTTTTCGTGCAGTGGTGCTTTTTCATTCGCAATTGAAAGGTCGAGGAATGAGGCGTTTCTCATTACGCAGACAACGAACTGAGAAAGAGAGAGAGGGAGAGAAATATATGCCCAAACTCTTCTGCCGACGACGACTGAAATCAAATATGTCATTTATATCTGATGAGAGCCGTAATGAAGTCGTTATCTATCTGTGAGTGAAATGCTGAAAACGCAAATTTAGTGTTGGCCCTTGTCATATCTCTCGCTCCCTCTCGCCGGGAAACATGGCTGCAAATTCTGTCGTTATATTTTTCTTCAGGCACGATCCGTTTGCCACAGCTTCAACACTATGACGCATTATAACAGAAGAGAAAATCTTTCATTTCACGCTATATTCTCTCTCTCTCTCTCTCTCTGTGTTTCTTTCTCTTATTGTTAGCCCTTTAAATTCTATAAGACTATATACATATATATACCGATAAAGAATGATTCTCGTGTTCGCTTCGCATTACAGAAATACGACGCCTTAACGATACACTGCAAAACCGAATGCCTTTAATCCTAGAAACGAAAAGACGGAAAATCACGTGCACGCGGAAATTCAACATCTAAAAAAAATTCTGACACGCCTTTGATTCAGAAACGAAATTATTTTATTTATTGCTCTCGAGCATTGAATTCTATTGTAAAAAATTTAATCTACTGTTCACAGAAAAAAAAAACTAAACTCAAAATGAGTAGCGTACGTGACTCATTTTCAAGTGCAGCAGAATTGAACCTAGGGTGCGATTTTGTAATCTCACTTTGACTTTGACTTTAACTTTGACTTTGACTTTGACTTTAACTTTGACTTTGACTTTGACTTTGACTTTGACTTTGACTTTGACTTTGACTTTGAC
>JUFY01027274.1:0-15802 GCA_001855655.1 Leptopilina clavipes | reverse complement strand
CAGAACCGCCAACGGTTTTATACCTGTGAGGTACGATGGTACGGTCCGTCCAGTAAAAGCCGTCTGCTATCTCTCAATAGAAGTCGATCGTGTATCTCGTATGATAAAAGTGCTGATCGTCCCAGGAATGGGTGAACAAGTATTCCTGGGAGTGGACTTTATTCACACTTTCGGCGTGATACACGACGGTAGTCAAAGAAAATGGTACATGGCCGACTACCCAGACACTGTGCACCATTATACGAAAGAAGGGATAGAAGCCATTAGGGTTGAGGGTGAAAATGCCTCACCAGACACAGACCAAGTAAACGGGCTTAGAGCAATTTCGGCAGAAGAAAGAGAGGATCTCGAAAGATTCGTCTCATCTCTTCTTAAATTAGTTCCCGATAATTTACCAAAGACAAACCGAATAGAACACGTCATCGATGTACAGAATCACCCTGCGATAAAACAACGGTATTACAGAGTATCCCCGATGTTTTAAAAGCGATGCACGATGACGCGTTACGAATGTTAGCGGAAGGAATTATCGAACCGTCGAAAAGTGGATGGTCTAGTCCGGTAGTAATGGTTAGAAAACCAAACGGTACTTATAGGTTATGTATAGATTTCCGGAAAGTTAATAAAGTAGCAAAAACCGACGCATATCCATTGCCAAAAATGGATATGATACTTGAAAAGCTTAGAGCCGCGAAATACATCACGACGTTAGATTTAAAGTGGGGATACCATCAGATACCTTTAGAGAAAAAAAGTAAAGAGTATACCGCTTTTACCGTCCCTGGCATGGGATTATTCCAGTTTACGCGTATGCCATTTGGACTATCGGGAGCCCCAGCGACCTTTCAACGGTTGATAGACTCCTTAATTGGTCCAGAAATGGAACCATACGTATACGCGTACTTAGACGATATCGTGATCGTAACAGAAACGCTCGAAGATCATAAGAAATGGTTAAAAACGGTTATAGATCGTCTACAAGAAGCAGGTATGACAATTAATCCTGAGAAAAGTTATTTTGGTTTGACGTCAGCAAAATACTTAGGATTTCTCGTAAACCACGAAGGCTTACAAGTAGACCCGGAAAAAGTCGAACCATTAAGACATACCCCGAGCCAAAAACGGTTAAACAACTCCGTAGATTTCTCGGAATGGCATCGTGGTATAGGCATTTCATCCCTCAACTAGCGACATTGGCAGAACCCCTTAACAAATTGTTAAGAACCGGTATTCCGTGGGAATGGAACGAGCCCCAACAAAGCGCTTTCGACCATTAAAAGAATTAATCGCGACAGCACCAACTCTAACGTATCCCAACTTACGCTACCGTTTGAACTACACACCGACGCAAGCGATTTCGGTATTGGTGCAGTTCTTACCCAGCAACAAGACGGAAAAGTAGGGCTATAGCTTACGCGAGTCGAACGCTTACGGAAGCCGAACGGAAATACTCTGTCACCGAAAGAGAATGCCTAGCGGTAATTTGGGCGGTAAAGAAATTCCGTCATTACCTCGAGGGGTTTCATTTTACAGTCATTACGGACCATAGCTCATTACGTTGGCTGCATAATTTGCACAACCCGACCGGACGGCTAGCTCGGTGGGCGCTCGATCTCCTGGAATACAGTTTCGACGTAGTGTATCGCAAGGGTTCAGAACACTTAGTCCCAGATGCACTATCGAGAATGTATGAAGAGGAGATGGCGCTGCCAATAGCGGCTATGGTACCGATCGAGGATCCATGGTATCGCCAACGTATGAGAGAAGTAAATAGGCTCCGAGGAAATTTCACGGATGGAAAGTTACGGACAAAAAACTTTACCGATTCCGCCCAAATCCGTTAATCGACTCGGTGATAGAAGACTTAGACGCTTGGAAGTTAGTGATTCCTATTGAACAGAGACAGGTAGTGTTCAATGAGATTCACTGTGAACCCCAAGCAGGTCATCTCGGAATAGAAAAGACGTATAAACGAGCGACCTCACAATACTACTGGCCAGGAATGTATAGGGACATTAAAGAATGGGTCGGAACGTGTGACATTTGTCAAAAGATTAAACCCGACCACAGACCCGCAGCCGGTTTAATGGGTAGAAGAGTAATCCAAAAACCGTGGTCAGTAGTAGCGACAGATGTAATGGGCCCGTGGCCCAAAAGTTCTTAGGTTTTGAATATCTCGTGATTTTTGAGGACCTCTATACCCGCTGGATAGAATTGGCCCCGATGCGTAAAGCAAATGCGGAAACGATCATTAAAGCTTTCGAAGATCTAATTCTAAACCGGTGGGGAGCCCCTCAAATTTTAATATCAAATAACGGAACCGAATACGTGAATCAAGCTTTTGAAGGTTTGACGAAGCGTACGGAATTAGACATTCGTTTACACCGGTCTACCACCCGCAATCCGATCCGGTAGAACGAGTGAACCGTGTAATCAAGACTATGATTTCGGCGTACGTCTCGAAAAACCACAAAAAGTGGGACATTTACCTAAAAGATTTACGTTTCGCGTATAATACCGCAGTACACGGTAGTACTGGCGTAAGTCCAGCTTTCCTGAACACGGGTAGAGAACCTAGACCGTACAACAACCTGCGTAACCGGGTGGAAGAACCGACAGATCCCATACCGGAAAGTCAAAACGAGTGGTTAGAACGGATAGAAAAGCTAAAGGAACTGCAAGATCTCGTCTCTTTACAGATGGACAGTGCCTTCGACAGACAAAAAGTTTACTATGACAAAAGACGTCGAAATTTAGCATTTCGAATAGGAGACAAGGTCATGTGTAAAAAGCTAATTACTTCATCCGCGAGTAAAGGAATTACGCGAGCGTTCGGGGGTAAAAACCAAGGACCATTCACGGTAATAAGAATTTTAGGACCTTCTGTCTACGAAATAGCGACAGAAGAAGGTAGATCATTAGGTAGGTACCCGGTCAAACTTTTGATCCCCTATAGGGAACCTAGAGATGGGGGGGAGTAGAAGGTAGACAAGAGACAGTACCTCCTAAAAGTAAACATTGCATATTAAAATAAGTTGTAAATAAAAGTAGATGTAGACTAGAAAAGGAATGCAATTTAGTAATGGAATAATAACGGTTTTTGAATTATCCAATAAGTGGGACATTACTAATTGATTACAGAAGAAGAAGACGAACTTCGGAGAGAGGCAGACCGAAAGAGGGAAATAGCCTCCCAAATAGCGAGACTCGTCGACCAACTGGGAGAAACGAGGGTTAGCGTAAACCCGAATAGCGATAGGAGAGCGATAGCCAGCGTCTTACCAACAAGACAATCACGACCGGTAAACTCACACCTACCGGAAGGTTGGATACCAGCAAGATACACACCGGCTGAGAATTGGGGATTTCCCCAAGAAGAATCGCCACCTGCAGCAACGGGCTTACATAGCACCCCACCGACAACACAGCCCAGATTTATCGACATTTATCAACCAGACGAATGGCTACCCGCGGGTTTCGCGAGAAACAACACAGAACAACCTCAGATAAACCCTCCCATAACGGTTAATCCACAAGTTCCGAGAGGAACTATATTACGACCACCGGCAAACAGGGTAAACCACCCAACCCATTCGGTAGAACGACCGTCAACATCAGGTTCCGAATTACCACAACAAAATAGGGAAGCAGTCCAACCGGAGGTAATAACCCAACGTAAAAAGGACGAGTCTTGGAAAGAGTTTCGGTTGAGAACCGGGGTACACCGGCCACCCAAATACATCCGACAACAAGCGACCAACCAGCATAGACCAGAAAATGCATCCGAACGCGGACGAAGGGAAGCCAGAGAAGATATGGAGAAGGCCAAACAAAAGGCCCTGCAAGAGAAGGTCGATAAAAAGAGGCAAGCCGAAATCCAGGAAGCTCGGAAAGCTAGAGAAGTTTGGCGGCAAAACTTCCTTCAAGAAAAGGCCCGTCAAGAAAAAGAGGAAAAAGACCTACTCAGATGTGAGGCCAGGTCTATCGTAAAGAAGGCGATAGAGCAGCTATGGAAAACCACTTGGGACAAGTGCCTAACCGCAGAACAGTTGAGATTAAACCAAATTCCGGAAGTGTCCGAAACCGCCAAACGTCGAATGTGGTGCCAAAGATGTAGATTAAGAGGTCATAAAGACGAAGAGTGTAAAAATTCCGTATAACCTCTTATTATCGGTTAGAAGAGAGAATACCGATTATAAAAATCTAATAAGTTTATTTTTGATTCGTTTCAGTTCATTATTTTTCTCTCTTCTCCGTTTCTTTTGGTTCTTTGATTTTTTTTTGTTATCTGATTTGTAATTTTAAGTTAAGGCAATATTCATGCGGTCTTATCCTTATCCGATAAAAGAGATAATAAATTATGTTTGATTTAAAAACGATTATTTCTTTCCATGTCACTTTTCGAATTCATTTGTTTCCCTATTCTGGGTCATGGACCGAAAAGTTCTTAAAGATATGTTTCGGCTAGGCCGAGAGGAGTTGTAACGTTGATTTTAAATAATCACGTTAACAATACCGGTTTATGGTTTCGCCGAAACACCTTTATCTAAATTTATAATTAGGTTTCTATTATTTATAAATTCCTTATAATATAGCATAAATACGGTAGCCAGACCCGAACTCAACATTTATTATTTATTGAATTGTATAGAATCAAAATAATGTAATTTGTTGAGTTTGTATAATTTTATTGGTAACTGAGAGAGAATCCCACACGTTATGGTTAATAGACAGCATCATTGTTACATTGCTGGTCTATTTATGTTTAATATTTATTTGTCAGCCGGCCGAAAATATTCCTGTCATTATTCTCACAATCTGAGACGAAATGATAATTTTCCTGTCAACCAGAGGCAATCACTCATCACCGATGTTGGGACTATAATCATGCCGCAGGGGCGAACCATAGCGCGCATGACCCATATACGGGACTGAATGAGGAAGCCAATTAATCGAAGTTCGACAGTTCGTGCTTGGCTACCGATCGACGAAATACGGTGACACCGCGGTTGAGGAAACTAAATTTAATTCTCTTTTAATCATGGATTATCGAGCTCTCCTGAATCAAATAAAAGGTTAGTGATCAGGACATCCTAACCTCGTTGTTGTGACGATAACACCGGTGTACGGTGCAACCGTGGAACAGCGTAAAAGTGAAGACCGCATGGCAAGCCGTCAGGAAGCCGCCATTTTCGGTCGACAATTGTATAAAACCAGCGTGTGGAAATTCTCCTCTCTTCTCTCTCCACTAAATGGGATTAAATTAAATAAATAATTGAACAGTGAAAATCTAAAGTCCAAGTGAAATTTATTGTGTCTATTTTAATCCTCCAATTCTTTCAGAATATTCACCAGAGAGAAAGTGTTTCTGATGTTCTGTCTCTCTCTCTCCTCTGTGTACGGTGACCGTGACCCTGAGTGTTTGTTCTCTATTGAATTTTGAATTAAAGTAAAATAATAAGGTTCGGTTATTCGAGCTAGTCCGGGAAGACTTATTATTTTGAATTCATCGTCGTGACCCGGGTAATTTATTTACCTGGCGCCGGGGAAGTTCCCTAAAACGGGTCATCGATGGTTTAAATTATAAATTCAAAGTGTGGAATTTATAATTCCGATTCTAAAGGATAATTTCGGTTCACCACCATTTTTGTAGCGACGTTAGTGGAATTTTCCACTCAGTAAGAGTAAGCATCGTTACAAGTGTTAAGGAAAGATTGGGGTTTAAAAAGATGTGTGATGAAAACGGTTATGAAGGCGATGATGGTGCCTGCGATAATGTATTGTGCGATTGTTTGGTATGAATTAGTGAAACTTAAGACTGTATGTGAGGAATTGAATAGATGTCAGCGTATTTGCTTGTACGCGTGTACTAGAGTGTGTCGGACGGTCTCCACGGTAGCGATGCAAGTTATCTATGGATCGCTGCCGTGGGATCTTGAATGTAAGAAAAGAGCAAATTGGTTTAAAGTGAGAAAGAATATAGGAATGAATGAAATTGACTTACTGACTGACGACGATATGAATGATGGAATGACTGTGATTGAAAAGAAGAAATTAGTGACAGAAAAAGCGAATGATTTATGGCAGGAAAGATGGAATGGTTGTTTGAAAGGAAGAGTAACGTTTAAATGGATAAGGGATGTAAGGTTTGTAGGAAAGTGCAAGCTGTTCGATCCAGGCTTGAAGGTATGCTACTTATTGACAGGACATGGGAGCCTCAATGCCTTCCTCCACTCGAGGAACCTGGCTAACTCTCCGTCCTGTCCGTGTGGCTACGCAAATGAAGACTGGGTACATGTGTTGTGTGATTGTGATATGTATGCTAGATTTAGAAAATTAGAGGAAATGAATGTAATCTGGGAAAATGGTGAATGGGATGTAAGTGGTGTGTTGAGTAAAAAAGAGTACTATGATTGTTTGTGTGAGTTTGCAGAACGTGCGTTTAGTGTGAGAGCTTGGGTAATTGCGAATACGTAAGAGTGAATGAGTTGTATGAACAAGTCCGTGGCGTCTTCTTTCCGTCTGCTGCAGTAAAAGAGGGACTCACATTTTTTTTTATTTATTTATTTTATTTATTTATTTTTTTATTACTATTTTTTTTTTGCCGTGTCGAACCGGCTGTAGAAAGGTCCCGCCCCGAACCAAGGGGCCTGCTTGTGTTATATGGACGCAAGTGGGATTGGTAGGCACGGTACTCGTACCCTGTCGCTGCTGGTCGTGCAGTATCTTGACTCCGTTATGCTCGTAGGCGAGCCGTGTTGGTATACCTGTACAGGTCGGCCCATCACGTAAAACAAATTAGGCAATGTCCCTATCTAGTGAGTCTCGCTCGAGCTGCCGAGCTGTTAACACGTGTCTCTGCGTCGCTCTTCATAAATTCGGTAAAAGTGCGGAAATTCGTGACCGATTTCTTTGAAAATTGGCCCAGGAGTGCGTTCTGCGGCAAACTACAGCTGTGTAAAGTTTAGTGTAGTTCCGGAATTGTGCGCATGCGCACTTCGTTTTTCGTCTCTCCCTTTTTAGGGATTGGGGTTAATGTGAAGTGGCATGCGTTGTTGTAAAGCGCAGTGGACGCTGAATCGTTTGATATACTTTGAGTTTAGTTTTTAGTGGGGAAAGACCCCTTTTATTTATGTAAGGTAGTTTGTGCGCATCCAGTGACGTAAAATCGCGTGATTTCTCATGACGTCAGTGAGAACTGTTCTGTGCGGGCATTAAAGTCTCTCGTGTAGAGGGAACTTTAAAGTTAATTTTTACCCTTTTAGAGTGGAAATATCGTGTCTTAAACCCTAGACAAAAAGTGTAGGGAAGACTTCGATCATTACGTTGGTGCATATTTTATTTATTTATTTGCAGTGGTTCTCAACCTATATTAAGTAAACTTTGCCCCTGTTTTTCACCCCTAGTGAGTGATTTTTTTGTGGTGTACCCCCTATTCAATTTTGAAGCAGAGGTTTCAAATTGAACATCGCAGTGGTTCCCATCCCTGTGGGACCAGTGGTTCCCAACCTTCGGACCCCTAAAAACAAATTTTTTGGAGCATTAATGACTCTCTTAATTGTTGGCTTTTATTTTCTTTTTATTGATTGTTTAATTCATTGTGAGTGGTTCTCAACCTAATTTGAAAGACAGTGCTCAAAGAGCAAAACTGGGCTAACGCAGCCCAAAATGCCGGGACCTGAGGTAACTCAGGAACGTATGACTGTTTCGGATGAAGATGAGGATAACCCTAGTACCTCCAGTGCATGGAGCATCTTTAGGAATAAGCGTGGACAGAGACTAGGAAAGAGAATGGCCAAGAGAACCCGTGAGGAACTCGACTCATCGACTGAGGAAGAATGGAATGCGGCCGTAGTGGATGCAGATAAGGTTGCAGATGATGTGAACAAAATAAAGTGCGAACTGAACAACGTGTTGAATGACCCTGACAGAAAAGTGAACAAAAAAGTGAGTACTGAAATTGCGGATCTCGCTGGGGACTTCGACAGCATTATCACCAAACTACTGACGAGAAATGCGTATCTGAAGGGTGCACTAGAGGCAAAAGGAAAGGAAAACGAAAGGCTACTTGAAATAGTCAGCAGTGGAGGAAAGGAGAGGAAAACTTTTGCAGATGTAGCGCGACCACCACCAGTAACGGGTTTGAAAAGAATTCCGCAACTTATTAAAGCTGCAGTGATTAAACCACCGGAGGAACACAAAGAACTCGAAGGAGATGCTCTCAAGGCAAAGATTATGGAGGTAATGAATCCGCGAACAGAGAAAATCAGGATTAAGGGCATTCGTAAAATCAGAGATGGTGGATTGATTTTGGAAACTGCCACAGAGGAGGATCTAATGAAGTTGGTTACCAACAAGGCTTTAGAAACGGAAGGAATAAGAGCTGTACCGATTGGAGCCAGTAATCCCAGAGTGGTGATCTTTGACGTACCCATTGGACTTAAGGAGGAAGAGGTGGTTGATGTCATTTATATTCAAAATGAGGACTTATTTACAGAAATGACTGAGCAAGAATTTAAAGCTGGCATTCATCTGCGCTTCAGAATGGGCAAGAGAAATACTGAAACAACAAATTGGGTCTGCGAGGTAACTCCGAAAATTAGAACAATCCTGAGAGGAAGTGATCGATTGAGGCTGTATATCGAATGGAACTCATGCAGAATTCAGGACTTCAAAGGGGTGTCGCGTTGCTTTAATTGCCAGATGTACGGCCACATAGCAAAGTTTTGTAGAGAGACCGAAAAGACGTGTTCCCATTGCGCGGAACAGGGCCATGTGGCAAACGATTGTCCAGAAAAGAAAGCAAAAAAGAATCCAGTTTGTGCCGCATGCAAGAGGGCAAAGAAAAAATCGGATCACCCTGTCGGAGATAAGCAAGCATACAAAGCGGCCTTAGATAGAGTCATCAGAAGAACTGATTATTATGGAACACCGTAATCAAAAAACGCGATTAGGACTTAAATGTACGCAAATTAATGCAGGAAGAGGATTTAAAACGAATGCAGAAATGAGATCACTTGTGGATGAAGAAAAAATTCAAGTAATTTTAGTACAGAAGCCATATACTCTTAAATGAAACGTCCCTAGTTTTGGCAGAGGGGTAAAAGTGATTACAGGACAAAAACAAAAGGAGACGGCCTGGGCTGCAATATTGGTGTTTGAAGAAAGACTTACGGTGATGAAAATTGAACATTTGTCCAATTCACATACGGTTTGTATACAAATTGATGATGGTGTGTCCTCAGTGTATCTTGTTAGTGTATACTTTCAGTGTTCACAAAAAATTGACGATCACGTTAAACAGCTAAATGAAATCTTGCATGCATTGAGCGGAAAGAATGTAATAATTAGTGCAGATGTAAACGCCAAATCCCATGTTTGGTATTCAGGAGTAACTGACGAGAGAGGAGAAGAAATAGAAGGGTTAATAACTGATAACGGGCTATATGTCTTGAATAATGGGGGTGAACCATTTACCTTTTCGACGGTCAATGGAAGATCGAATATAGATGTGACTTTAGTGATGGAAACAGTAGTTAGACGGGTAAGAAATTGGAAGGTCTGGGAGGATTGGATTTCGAGTGACCATAGGGCAATCACGTTTGAAATTGGAACAGAAGTAACAGCCAATAACAATGATGTGTATGTAAGAAAGGGTAGATTTCAAATGGTAAAAGCGGATTGGGACAAATTTCAGTTAGCAGTACAGAGAAAGATTACAGTGATTAGTGTAAAGGAATGTAAGGATAAGCAGGATGTCATCAAGAAATCAAAAGAAATCAGGAAGCTGTTAATAGACGCGGCATTGGAATCAATTCCAAAGAAAAGACCTGGGAATCATGCTGTTAAGTGGTGGACACAGGAACTGACAAACAAAAAGAAAGAGGTATATATTAGTAGAAGGAAATACCAGAAAGAAAGAAGAAGGAATGGGGACAGTGGCAAAACAGAGACATTAAAGAGGTTATACTTTGGGAAAAAGGAAGAATACAACAGAAAAGTTTATAATACGAGGAATGAAAGTTGGAAAGAGTTTGTCACAACGGCATCTAGTGACCCCTGGGGATTTGTTTATAAACTAGCTAGCAAAAAATTAAAAACACAGGAGGCAATAAATTCAATGCAGATTGGAGATAGAATAACCACTGACTGGAAAGGAAGTGCAACAATACTGCTGGAGACCCTTTTTGAAGATGATGATGCAAGCCAGGACACAAATAAACAGAGGGAAGTTAGGGAACAAATGGACTGCTTTGAGAATACTGAAATATTAGAGGAAGAACCGTTTACACATGAGGAGGTGGAAAAAGCTGTCAAGAAGATGAAATCGGGAAAAGCACCGGGATGGGACAACGTGGAAGTTGACATGGTCAAGAAGTCATGGCATATTATTAGGGGACGAACTGACTGAATTATACAATGGCTGTCTTAAATATGGAACTATACCTAAGGAGTGGAAGAAGGCGGTAGTTGTCACCCTAATTAAATCAGACGATAAGGATCGTAAGGACCCAACATCATATAGACCACTGTGCTTGCTGCCTGTAGTTGGAAGGTTTTGGAGACGCTTATGGTTGGTAGGATTAAAAGAAAAAGTGATAATGCAATTGCTGAAGAATAATTTGGATTCATGGCTGGAAGATCAACTGAGGATGCAATCAATACCTGCCTAAAAACAGTTAAAGATAGTGAAGAGAAGTATGCAATGGGATTCTTTCTGGACTTGAGCAATGCGTTTAATACTCTATGGTGGCCTGACATTGTGGAAGGTGTGAAGAAAATAGGATGCTCGGAAAATCTTACTCGACTGATAATGGACTACTTAAATGCAAGATCTGTAACATTTTGCACTGAAACGGGAGAAATCTGGAAAGCAGTAAATAAGGGCTGTCCCCAGGGATCGGTGGTAGGACCTACGATGTGGAATATAGTGTTTAATGGACTTATTCTTGTACTCAAAGAAAAAGGTTTCAAAGTTGTGGCATTTGCTGATGACACGTGCATAATTTTCCTTGGAAACACACGAAAAGAAATAGAGAGAAAAGGCCAAGCTGCGATAAACGTTGCATCGGACTGGTGTAAGGAACATAAAATGAGGTTGTCTCAAACCAAAACGGTAATGGTGCTGCTAAGGGGTGGACTAGACTTGGAAAGGCCCCCCACAATATATCTAGAGGGAAAATCACTTAAAATGACTGAAGAGATCAAATACCTGGGAGTTACACTTCAATCTGGGATAATGGGACCAAAAATCAGACAACATGTAGATAATATAGCAGGCAAGAGCAGACAGATTTTTGCAGCACTCAAAAGAATGGCGAAACAAGAATGGGGAATTGGATACAGAGCACTTCTGATAATATATAAAGGGGTCTTCCTTGCGATATGCTTGTACGCAATAACAGAATGGTTCCATATGGTCAATGCCAGAAGCTGGAGAACGCTTAACTTTGCCCAAAGATTTGCACTAATTAATGTGATAAAAGGCTATAGAACAGTGTCAACAGAGGCGTCACAAATTATTGCAGGTGTCTTACCTATCAAACTAGAAGCAGAAAGACGAGTGGTGATGCGTAAAGCCAAGAAAAAGAAATAATTTGAATGGCGAGGACTGATAATTAAACCAGAAGAAGGACTGGACGAGGGAAAAATGGGACGAATTAAAGGTATGGTGACCAGAAAACTAGAACAAGTATGGGACGAGGAATGGACAAATACAACCAAAGGCTTGGCAACAAAAGAGTTTTTCCCGACAGTGGAAGGAAGACTGAAAAAGTTATGGTACCATCCGAACCATTTCACGAGTCAATTTGTAACAGGACATGGCAATTTTGCAGCGAACTTGTCGAAGAGGGGACTGCTTGAAAGTGACCAGTGTAAAACCCCTATTAGATTTGTTTCGGGATAAATTTGTTCGGTGGCCACCTCAAGGTGACAAACTAATGGATAAGGAAGAATTAAAACTTTTTAATGTGTTTGCACGTGAGGTCCTTAAGAAAAAAGAATTAGAAGAACAGGAAGATAGGTAAAGTGTGCGATAAGTGCGGGTTAACCAGTTGTGATAAAATGATATAAACAAAAGTGAGAAATAGACGCGAGACTGGAGTTTTATGGAACTGTGATCACGAGTCATTCACCCATGTCGTCTGGGTAGTAAGTAAGAGTAGAGCTCACGGCGTATGGATCTCCGTACAAAGTGGTGCGAGTCGTATGACATAAAGGCATAGGGAGCAATCCCAGGCTGAGTCACGGCGGCAGAGCCAGAAAAATTTCTGGGCAGGCACCTCCACGCGGTTTCCCTGGATACACATAAGGTGTAACTGAGCCTGTAAATCTCTATATAGAGGACTCTGTTCAACTAATTTTTCCAAGTACCTGACGGCTCCCAAGGCAGTGAATAAGAAATTGAGGAAAGTAAATATAAAATTAAGTAGTAAATAGAAATGAACAATTGGGGAAATTTAGAATCGATAATTATAAATTAAAGAGAACTGTAAATTGAAGTGTGAAAATTACGAGATAAATAATAAGTTAGATAAAAAAGTCAATTAACCGGAAAGTGACATTATGAAAAGTAAAAACAATTAGGAACAATATAATGTGTAACATATTGCTGGTATATCTTCGGATTAGGTACAGCAAACAATTAACCTTTCAAAAAAAAAAGGAATGCAACGGTTTTAATATATATATATATATGTCCCTATCTACTTGGCCGTGTGGACATCGGCAGAAGAATAATTTCAACGTTGCCCTCTGTACGTGTCGTAAAAGGCGACTAACAAGAGGAAGGAGCAGCTGGGCTCGAGTAGTTGGATAGAATTCTCAATCCAGCACTCGCACCTGAGTCTAATGGTACCGCGGGGATCAGGTGCCCCGGGAAATCTTCTTTGCCAAAGCAGGGAAGAGGTCCCGCCTGGTCATCTGGTGTTGGACTCGTGGTGGCAGTGGTTAATAGCTCACATCGCTTAGAGCAAGATATTGAAACAGAGATCGATCCAAAGTGATCGAAACTCTTTGAATAGATCGACGTGTGAGTTGCGGTATAACAACTCGGGAAGGAACCCGCATAGTTCTTAGGGAATGGAAAGACGATTGATATAGAACGAATGTTTGAACGACGATAAACAGTGAGAGTCACGAACCAATTTTGCGAACTACCGACAAAAGTTAAGTTGAACGAGAACAACTGTCAGCGAGTGTCATTCCGTTGGTAAGCCGCAAGGCCAGGTACAACGGACCCTGCCAACTTCATTTTGAAAGTGGTCTCATATTGAGTAAGGCAATTCTCGCTGTCCCTATCTACTTCCCCCAGGGTGTGGGTGTACTTTTGTTCACCCTACGGGCCTGGCGAACCCGGGGACCCGAGCTGGGCATTGGTGCTACGCTACCAATGTCCTAATACCGTAATCACAAGTGTACTTCAACGACCTCTGTGAAGCGTGACAGAGAGATGTTGTGCATTTGTTGACCGGGGGCTTGGCTTTATTGTCTGGCTGCGAGAATGGGACCCTCTATATGGTCCTCCCAATCTGGGGGTGCCAGTTATTAGCGCGAAAGCTGAGTTTAATTTTAAAAATGTTTGAATTTTCCATTCTCTCACTTAAGGGGAGCGCGTCGGTGGCAGGCTGCTATCTTTTCTTATCTTTTCTATTATTTTCCTTTCTTTTCTATGATTTTCTTTTCTTTTCTTTCTTTCTTTCATCTAATTCTATTCTGCCTACTGTCTATTTACTTTACTTTACTTTGCTTTATTCTATTTTATCTATTTTCTTTTCTACTCTTTATTTTCGGCTGTCTTGCTGCCGGCGATTAACGCTGTCTGATGGGTGAGAGGTAAGAACCAGATGATGACAAAACCTAAAAAAAGCCTCGGAAAAACAAAACCGAAAAAGTGTGAATGCGTGACGAAGAAGTGTAAGTGTGACAAATTCCAAGATGGTGGGAGTAGTAGTGCAAACTCGATTCCTGATCGAGTTGCCTCACGCTCACCGTTGAGGAAAAATGATTTTGTGAGTGAAACAGATGAGAATGAGAATGAGTATGTGAATGATGGAGGGTGTGAATCGGACGAGAACAGAAGCGTGAAAGTGTGTAAGAATGAAAAAAGGAAGCAGAAAGCTGAGAGAAAGGATAAGAGAGATTTGGAAAGAGAAAGAGAGAGATTGAAGATTAAAGATCAGAGAGTGCGTGTTACAGAAGAGATGAATAAAGGTGAGAAGGATAAACAAATGGTAACCGACTCGCGAATGGATGTTACGGATGTACTGGGTGTTATGAAGGAAGCAGGAATGATTGTGAGTGAAATGCGTGATATTGTAATGAATGATGAAAGTGAAGTAAATGAGAAAGTTACAACGGAAGTGATGAAACGAATGACGAAAATGGAAGAGTTAGTGAGAAACTTAGCATTAGAAAATGCAACGTTGCGTGGGCGATTGATGGAAAGGGACAGAATGGATATGTGTGCAAGCAAAGTGTCTGAAGGTGTAAGTTTGATGTGTGATGTGGTTGAGAAAATGAATAAGAGTGTTGATAACATGAATGAAGTGTGGGAAACAATGAAAGATGGACAAAGGGCAAATGTGTTGAATGAAAGAAGGAATGATGTGCCAAAAAGCTATGCGGTGATTGTGAAAGGAGCAAATGAGGAGCTGCCCGCTAGAGAAGTAAGGAGACGTATGGATGAAGCAATTGTGGGTGAGGTGGACGTTTGTGTGAAGAAGGAAAGGCCTGCAAAGGATGGAGTTGTTGTAGAGATTGCGACAGATCGAGATAGGGGAATCCTTACGTCCTGCTCCAATTTTGGAGAGGCGGGTCTAAGGGTGGAAAAGCCCAGGACAATGGATCCCCGAATCCTGATCTTTGACGTTCCGAATGAAATGAGTGAAAATGAGTTAATGATGAGTGTATATGAAAAAAGTTTGAAAGATGTAATAGGTTTCGAAGAGTTTAGAAGTCGTGCAAGAGTGGTGAATAAGATTGGAAGGAGTGATGACAGTGTTGCGCATGTGATTGTTGAGCTGCCTATTAAATGTAAGGAGAAGTTGTTAAAAGATGGTCGTGTGTATGTTGGATGGATGTCGTTTAGAGTGAAAGTGTGGGAAAGAGTGCCTAGGAGCTTCGGATGCCTAGGTTATGGCCATAGAGTGAATAAATGTAAATTAGAGAGAGTGATAATAATGTTATTAAAATGAAAATGAGTGTGAATGCGAATGAAGTTGAAACAGGAATGATTGAATTGAAGAAATGGAATGATAAGAAATGTGATTCTAGCATGTATGGATTCCTTATGTCGTCCTCGGCTATGAGCTTCGGATATGATGAGTATTCGCGGCTGACGGCTGAGGAAAAGGTTAAAAAGGTGAATGAAGGTATACTCAGTGGGCACAGGGACATAGGATGTCTTTGGGACGTCTTTAGGACATCCTTAGGACGTCCATGTCCGTTCAAAGAACGTCCTAAAGAATCCTATGTCCAAAAGACGTCTTTAGGACATAAGATGTCTTTAAGACATCCTTAGAACGGACATGGACGTCCTAAGGATGTCCTAAAGACATCCCATGTCCCTGTGCCCACTGGGTAGAAGATACGAATGATAAACGTATGGAAAGAATTAAGAAAAGGAATAAAAATAGACTGTTGTGGTGGAATGAAAGTTTGGATCGAAAGAGAAAAGAAGTTGGAAGGAAACGGAGGTGTTATCAGAGAGAAAGAAGAAGAACGGGTGATCCTGAGAGAATGAAATGGAATGAATGGAAGAATAGTGTGCGTGAGTATAAGAAAATGATGAAGAATGCAA
>JUFY01027271.1:0-13365 GCA_001855655.1 Leptopilina clavipes | reverse complement strand
GTTTAATTTTTTCTGACAATAACGTTGGGGTTAGAATTGTAAGTGGTATTTACTTGAATTTTTCCACTAATGGGTCGAAACTCTAGTAACTTTTTTGGTTTAATTTCAATGACAAAAGTCACTAGACAAGGCTAGTTACTCAACACAAAAGTCACTAAAGAGCCAAAGTTCTAGTAACTTTTTTGTTTAATTTCAACGACAAAAGTCACTAAAGTGCCAAAGTTCTAGTAACTTTTTGGTTTAATTTCAACGACAAAAGTCACTAAAGTGCCAAAATTCTAGTAACATTTTGGTTTAATTTCAACGACAAAAGTCACTAATGTGACAAAGTTCTAGTAACTTTTTGGTTTAATCTCAACGACAAGTCACGAAAGTGACAAAATTCTAGTACCTTTTTGATTTAATTTCAACGACAAAAGTCACTAGACAAGGTTATTAACTCAACACAACAATCACTAAAGTGCCAAAGTTCTAGTAACTTTTTGATTTAATTTCAACGACAAACGTCACTAGACAAGTTTAGTTACTCAACACAAAAGTTACTAAAGAGCCAAAGTTCTAGTAACTTCTTGGTTTAATTTCAACGACAAAAGTTACTAGACAAGGTTAGTTACTCAACACAAAATTCACTAAAGAGCCAAAGTTCTGGTAACTTTTTGGTTTAATGTCAACGACAAAAGTCACTAGACTCCTGGAAAGGTTAGTTACTTAACAAAACAGTCACTAGACTCCTGGAAAGGTTAGTTACTTAACAAAACAGTCACTACAGTGAAGAAACTCTAGTAACTTATCGTAACTTTTCGTTTAAATTTAACAAGAAAAGTCACTAGAGTTTCAAAAAGTTTAATGACTAAACAAAACAGTCACTACAGTGACGAAACTCTAGTAACTTTTCGTTTTAGTAACTTTTCGTTTAATTTTAACAAGAAAAGTCACTAGAGTTTCAAACAGTTTAACGACTGAACAAAACAGTCACTATAGTGACGAAACTCTAGTTACTTTCGTTTAATTTTAACAAGAAAAGTCACTAGAGTTTCAAAAAGTTTAATGACTGAACAAAACAGTCACTAAAATGACGAAACTCTAGTTACTTTCGTTCATTTTTTTACAATAAAAGTCACTAGATTTTCTGAAAATTTAGTTACTAAATCAAATATTGTTAAAACTTATTTATTTCTACATAAAATAGGGGAAATGAGTAAAAAAATAGGGGGAGTAAAAAAAAGGGATTAAAAAAAAATATTTATAAAATACGGAAGGAAAGGGAAATTTTCTGAAATAGAGAAAAAAATAGGGGAATAGGGGAAGCGCTGTGAAGGTTGAATAAATAATTATTATTTATTTTTTTTTTTTTGCAGAAAAATGTAGAAATAATGAAGAAAATTGTTCAGGAAATATGATAAGAAAAAATACTAGACACTGGCCAGAATAAATTCAAATTAGGGGGAAATGTTGGGGAACATTTTCGAGTCTAGAAGAAAATTACACATCCTTAACATTTAGCACAACCTTGTCATAAATCAAGTCGCGTAATTATGAGTTCTATTTTCTGGAACAAAGGAAGCTCTAAATGTCTAAACTTACACACAGGAAAGTGACTATTTCTATTATAATAACAGACACAATGGTAAAGGTACCGGAAAAAACACGTGTGTCAAAGAGGAAACTTGGAGTTTTTTTTACACCATTTGCACGGCAGTTGCTGAACACGTGGCACTTTAATATGACCTGGAGATTGGAAACCAAATACAACGAGGGATGACTTGGATATATTTAAACTCCTAAAGTACCCATTTATTTTTTAATCACAATTTTTTTTTACATTCAGTATTTTTTAAATACAATAACTGATTAGAATGCGGAAAAAAAATTTTATTGATTTAAATAATCGAGTTTTATTAAATAAATATTTTACTTGAATAGCCAAATAATTTTTTATTTAGATCAAATGGACTGTAATTGAAATAATAATTTTTGTTATTGAATCAATAATTTTTGTTATTGAATCAATAATTTCTGTATTTCAATCAAATACGATTTAATTAATTTAAATAAAATTTCTTTGATACAAATAATTATTTGTTTTATAAAAGCAAGTAATTCATTATTTGAATGAAATAAATTTTTATTTTCAGTGTAGTTTTGTGAATAATTAGTAACAATACCATACAATTAGTTTTTTTTACTAATTATCAATTAGTTTTTTTACTAATTTTTCAATTAGTTTTTTTTAATAATTTTTCAATTAGTTCTTTTACTAATTTTTCAATTAGTTTTTGTCACTAATTTTTCAATTAGTTTTTTTTACTAATTTTTCAATTAGTTTTTTTTATTAATTTTTCAATTAGTTTTTTTAATTAATTTTTCAATTAGTTTTTTTACTAATTTTTCAATTACTTTTTTTTACTAATTTTTCAATTAGTTTTTTTTACTAATTTTTCAATTAGTTTTCTTGACAATTTGAATTAGCAAAAAGTCAGTCACCGATTCAAATTAGTTAAATTTCTTTACTAATTCACATTCAGAGAGTGAGCATCGATTCTATTTTTTCATAAATCGTAAGACTGACATTATTTTCATGAGAGTAGAAACTATTTTTCTTACGCTCTCGTTCTTAATTTTAAATTTCCTTCCTTCCGTCTTTCAAATTCTTTTTACTTCTCTCTTGCTTTTAAGTGCTGAGCTTTCTTCTTTTCTCAATTACCACTTCACTTGGAAACTCCACAATGACCACGCAATAAAAGAGTGAGAGAGCCTATCGAGGAAATGCTCCTTTTCAAATGTGTGCATAACTGTCGGGAAATGACCTTATTTCCGCCCCAGAGACACTTGCGAGTTTTTTCCCTATGGAATGAACTTGAATTTTCCTCAAGAGCTTGAAATCCTATCGATTTACACTCGATTGAAACAGAGAAATGTAAATTTAAAAAAAAAAATAAATAAAAAAAATAATCACACGTACATTTTTCCGAATTAATATTTTCAAATAAGGTCTCTGAAGTTAGCGTCGACGCTCAGCGTCGAAAAATATTTTTGTGGTTTTTGGAGATAAAAAATGTCGCTAATGTCACTGCTTTTATTCACCTGAGATTTTGAAACTTTTCAGGGCAAAATTTGAACCTAAAATCTTTGAAAAAATGGTTTAATTTTTTTGATTCCGCATAGAAAAAACATTTTCGACGCTCAGCGTCGACGCCAACTTCAGGGACCTAAAATTTTCCACATGATACAATTTGAAAATATTCTATTTTCTAAAGTATCCAGCACAAATTTTTATTTAACTTTATTCTTAACTCTGCTCCAAAAATTTATTGTAAATCTTACAATGACAAAATAAATAAATTAAGTAAATAAATTTACATGATGTAAATTAATTTTATTTATTTGGCTATCAATTTAAATATTGTGAAGACAAAAGCTACAATAATTTTGCAACTGTGATAGATGAGAGAGAGAGAGAGAAATCGGAAAAAAGAAAATCAGAGCGGAAATCTAAATTGGATGAAAAGAATTGAATGAAGTAAAGCCTTTTGGAGGCACTGGGTACTACACGTGAATAATATAATATTGGAACGTGTTTGGAATGACGAATTGGGTTGAACAGAAGCCAATTGGTACCCTTCCCTCATCACCTTCTCGAGTAAGATGCTTCAACCTGCTGCTTCGATAACTATTTTCCGATTACGACAGTTACGTGCCAAATTACGACGGCAACGACAACGACGACCGAGTGGTCAAGCGGGTGCCACTTTGTCAAATCTGTCACACAATCAGAAATACATACATACAAACACATTATATATGTATGTATATTGAACACCTGAATTGAGATCATGTAAACACTATTGCGCCTTAATCGGCTCCCCTATTATCTGTCTCCTTTACTGACAAACATTGAGGACCAAAAACTCGTTTTCAAACACACGATGGACAGCTGAAAACCTGTTTTCAACCAGAGACCGGGTAAAAAAAAGTATTTAACCCATTTGCAGCCACGTTTCAAAACGAAACAAGACTCTTGCCTTCAAAAATTTTAAATCCCAACATCACTTCTATGGCATCTTTCACGTTTTTCCGTTCAACTAATTCTTGTCATTTGATATTGTCTTTTTAATTTTCTATTTTTTTCCTTCTTTCATAAAAGGAAAATAAATTCTATGGTAGTTTTTAACGTCGATATCTTTAATTAATGATAAATTAAAGAGTTAATTCTGTTTTAAACGTTGATTATTCTTTGTAACTTCAATTAATAGTAGGTTTAAACGTTGCTTCTTTCAATTAATGATAGTGGTAGTTTAGAATAATTTAAAACGCTGATGTACTTCAATTAATGGTGGTTCTAAACTTTAACAACCTGAAACGTTGATAGTTTCAATAAATGGTAAATTGAAGCATCCATTTAGTTCTAAACGTTGACTACTTTTGGTAACTTCAATTAATAGTAATTTCAAACGCTAATATCTACAAATGTCGAAACATCTGTTAGTTTAAACGTTGACAATTTTAATTAATGGTTGCTTTAAACGTTGATGGTTTCAATTAATGATACTTTTAAACGTTGCTAGTATGTTCAATTGTTTTAAACGTTGATAATTTTTTATTAACAGTTGTTGTAAACGTTAATAGCCTCAATCAATGCTAATTTTAAACGTTTCTAGTATCTTCAATAGTTTCGAACGTTGATAGCTTCAATTAATGATATTTTCAAACGTAGCTGGTATCTTTAATTGTTTTGAGCTTTCATAATTTTAATTAATAGTTAATTTAAACGTTAATAGCTTCAATTAATCCTACTTTTAAACGTTGCTAGTATCCTCAATAGTTTTGAACGTTGATAATTTTAATCAATGGTTGTTTTAAACGTTGATAGCTTTAATTAATCCTACTTTTAAACGTTGCTAGTATCTTTAATAGTTTTGAACGTTGATAACTTCAATTAATGCAACTTTTAAACGTTGCTAGTATCTTCAATTGTTTTGAACGTTGATAATTTTAATCAATGGTTGTTTTAAACGTTAATATCTTCAACGAAAGCTTCTTTTAAGCGTTGCTAGTATCCTCAATAGTTTTGAACGTTGATAATTTTAATCAATGGTTGTTTTAAACGTTGATAGCTTCAACTAATCCTACTTTTAAATGTTGCTAGTATCTTTAATAGTTTTGAACGTTGATAATTTTAATCAATGGTTGTTTTAAACGTTGATATCTTCAACGAAAGCTTCTTTTAAATCTTACTTGTATCTTCAATAGTTTTGAACGTTGATAGCTTCAATTAATGCAACTTTTAAACGTTGCTAGTATCTTCAATTGTTTTGAACGTTGATAATTTTAATCACTGGTTGTTTTAAACGTTGATATCTTCAATTAATGCTTCTTTTAAGCGTTTCTTGTATCTTCAATAGTTTGAACGTTGATAATTTCAATAAATCCTTGTCTTGAACTCTAATAGCTTCATTATAGTTCATTGAAAGCCATAATTTAAATGTTTTACACCAGGCAAAATTCAGAAGTGAACACAAATCTCGCAAGACTCACAATTGAGAAATGGATTAGATGAAAGCTGATTTCCTTGATAAATATAATGAATAAAAAATTGAATTTCCCATTGGGGATTTTATCAGTGATCGATTGTTGGAAATGCGACTAGGCTAGTCTCGATGAATTAATGAAAAACCTGTTTCCAACTCTTTCTACTTATACATATATGTATAAATACGAGTTAAAGAATGTGCAATCAGTGACCTAGAGTGTCTTGCCGTGATCGAAGTAAGGTCAATTCAGAGATAACTTCAACACATACATCCAACCCGCAAAGGATTTTTTTCATGTCATTGTCGAGTAAACCTTTTCTTTAATTTTTCATTTTTCGAAAATTCAAAAAGTCTTCCGGGAGATATAAAACTGAAAAGAAGAGAAAAAGAGAGAGAGATAGAAGGGCGTACGATCGAACTTGCGACCCAGTTTCAAGTTCAAATGCACACTTCTACTCGACCTCTGCATTTCCAGCATTTTATGACCTTATCTCTTTTTCTCTCTCGCATCAGGATGATCAATATTGCGCCCCCACAATTTATCCTCATCTTAATCCTGTGACCTTGAAAAGATATCGGAAACTTTGTCATTGGACTAGTTTTCATCAATTTCCAAAATTAGAAAATGTTTCAGCACTTTTCTTCTTTTTTTTTGCATTGTTGTCATAATTTTCAAAATTTGTAATTAAAATTGTATTATTTGAATTTTTATTTACTTCATTAAAAAATTTGGCATTGAATTAAAAAAAAGATATTTATCACCGATATTAACAGTGATTATTACATGTTGATTTTTACAGTAATTTATCATTGAAATGTAAACAATTTTTCACACAAGTAAACTAAGAAATTAACGAATTACTTTTTACTCTGTAAATCTAAATTTTTAACTAATTTGAAATTTTAATTAGTGACTGACTTTTTGCTTTTTAGCTAAATTTTTGCTAATTAGTAAAAAAAATCTTTTCTATTAATTAATTACTAAATTTTAACTAATTCAAAAGCAAAAAGTCAGACACTAATTCAAATTATTTTAAATTTTTTATACTATTTCAGATTTAGAGAGTATAAATATTAATTGTAATTATAAAATAAATTCTCTAGATTAAGAAATTCAAAATTGAGTAAAGTAACTTTTTATTTTTTTTTATTTTTATTTATAAACTAGAAAATTGATCTCTTTTTCGTTAATAATTGCTATTTAACACTTTATCGTTTTTCTTCTATTTTAACTGTCAATCTCAATGTTCATTTGAGTTTAATGAATGACGACTTATTTTCCTCTATTAATGTTTTTTCACAATTCAACACTTAGTTTCATGCTTCTTACACATTGTTGAGAATTTATTTTTTTGTATATAATTTTTTTTCCTTCCTTTATTATTTTTTTTTAAACAAATGTTTAAAAAACAGTCAGTTGTGTTCAAACAAAAAAATTACAAAACTATTGTACAAAGTAATGAGAAATATATAAAAAAAAAAAAAAAGATAAAGACGATAAAAAGAAGAGAATAAGGCAAGAAAAAAAAGAAAGAAAAAAATTTCCTTATCCAAAGGAAGATTAATGTTTTCCTGATAAGAAAAGGGTAATGTGTTAATTAACTCATTCACACACGATTTAGAAACGTATGTAATCGAATTGAAAAATATTAATCGATTTTTTTCCCAATAAAATAAGTTATCACTTAAAGAATATGATGCATTTGCGCATTTCAAGGTCTCTTTAATGACTCATAATATGAATTTCATTCGATTGCTTTTGCAGTCCTTGAGCGTGTAAATGAAATAATAGTGCGTGATCTTAAATGCAACAAATATCCGTGAATATAATCATATTGCATATGCATTATACAATTTCATCACTCTTAGTCCCTCAATTTATCATTGAGGATTTAAATTTAAATGGCAATTAATTATTGTCATTTAAACAATAAAGATTATCATCATACTGAATATTATAATTTAACCCGAAATTGAAGAAAAATGCCACTAATCAACAATATATTTTATAAAAATGAAAAATTCAAAAAGAAAAGAACGCCCAAAAGTTTCAGTTACCGAAAAGAAAAAAATTTCGCTAAATATTTTATTTGAATTACACCAAAAAATAATTAACTTAATTTTTCAGTCAATAATTTAATTATTTTAATTCTTAATTATCATTAATAATTATTAATGTTATTTTAATTTTTAATTTAATTATTACTGTAAAAAGAATTCCATAGTTTTCCAAGTAGAATTTATTATTTTTCGGATCAATTTTTCAACAGTAAATTTTTTGAATTGTTTAAAGACTTTTTTTGCCAAATTACTAAACAAATGAAAGGAAGTTGTAAAATTATAATGTGAAAATTTAATTATCCGATTTTCGCCTATCATCTCTATTTGTAACGTAGCTTGTATAAACACCCGACTTTATCTATTTTGAGTCTACAATAAAAGTATAAAGATTTTCTTGGGGCCAATGAACTAAGTTCAAATACATTTAAAACTTGCTGACAAAGATACACTGCAAAAGCTTCATGTGACCTCAATAGAGAAATCGTCATCTTGTCCGCGAACTTTTCCATGAATCGTTCAATGAAAACAAGGTAAATTTCAATTGTCTAAAATCATAGTCAGAACTTCAAAACTTTGCATTTTTCAAAAGACAAAAAAATAAAATAAATTTATCCAAGATTCTCCGCATCTTGAGATATAAAATATCGAAAATTTTATTTCCATTGAAAATATATTTTATTTCAACTGCCTAGAAAATTTGCCTTTCGTGTAAAATTACCCTCTGCGAATAAAAAACTTCCGGTTTTGAAATATAAATTTACGAATAATTTACAAGTCGAGTAAAATTGCACTTAATTAACCATTTTCATATTTAACTTAATTCATTCAATTTAGACAATTTGTGAAAAAAATTACAGATAAATTACAGATAAAAATTACAGATCGATAAATAAATTTACCTTAAATAAATAAATTTACATTGATATCAACAAATTGATAAATATTATCGATGCAATATTTGCAGTTAACTTGCATATCGAAAAAAAAATTATACACAGATATTTCATTAAAAACTTTTTACCAAATTTTTTTGGTATTCATAATTTTTTTCTATTAATTTTCTTGAAATAGATAATAAATAAAAATTTTGTTTCAATTAAATTTCAAATCAATCGCAATTATTAAATTACTAAAAAGGAAAAAAGAAAATAATAAATTTTTATATTGAAAATAAAAAAGTGCAATTTTAGTTTTGAACTTTAATTTGTTGCCAACCTGTTGCGAATATTGTAGGACATAAGGAAGCTCTAAAAATGCAGGCGGAAAAAAAATGCTGTGAACAGCCGAGAACATTAGCATGTACGATCTTAGCACGTGACCGGTCCCCTATAGCAGAAAAATTACATAAGCAGATTGTCCACTGGGACACGGGGCAACGGGGGACAATGTCAAGGTTACAAAGCCACATTAGCGTAACGCAACGTTCGCATTCTAAATTTTACATTTTTTTCTCTCTCTCTCTTTTTTTTAGTCTTCCAACCGTCATCATTATTCAAAAATGTAACCACTAAATTCTCTTTTCTAGAAAACATTTCTAAAATATTTTAATAATTTCCATTCCTTTTTCCAATAGGAAATATTATTATTTTTTAATAATTTGCATTCCTTTTTCCAAAAGGAAATATTGTAATTTATAATTTTTTCTTAGAAATAAAATAAATTTTTTTTTTAATAATTATTAGAAAAATCCACGCAATATGAGAATGCAAAAAGTACGAATTAGAAAATTTTTACTAATTTTACATTAGTTTTTCCGCAATAGGAAATATTATTAATTTTTAATAATTTTCATTCCTTTTTCCAAAAAGAAATATATTTATAATTTTTTCTTATAAATAAAATTTTAAAAATTTATACTATAATTATTGGAAAAATTCATACGTGATGAGAATAAAAATAATACGAATTATAAATTTTTACTAATTTCCATTATTCCTTTTTCCGCAATAGAAAATAATTTAAATAATTTTTCTTTAATTTTTTTTTTTTATAAATAAAATAAAAATTTATATACATTAGAAAAATTCACGCGAAGGGAATGGAAAAAAAATATAATAAATTGAGAATTAAAAATAAAAAAGGGAATTTCGTAGTTAATAAATTAACTATATAAAAAAATACGAAATTTTCTTTTGAAAACAAAAATTGATAACTTGAATTGAATATTTTAAGACACGATACATACAACTAGCTTAGTAATGCTCACACGAGTTGAGCTTCTTTATCAGCTTAGAGGCATTTTGCGATAAAAACATGTATTTTACAGTCGGTCGTGATTAACAAAACGGGAATAAACAATGGAAATTCTATAAATTTACGAAAAAAAAAATACACGAATATTTGCAAATAATATAATAAGGAGAGAAAAAAACCACGAGACAACGCTATTGAAAAAGAAAACCTTGTAACAATTTTTTACGTGTCTGACCAACACATTCCTTATCTACTGTCAGTCAACTATATATATTGAATATATTGAAATACTTTGAATTTGACATTTCAATTTTTCATAAAATTGGATTATTAAATACTTCAAAAATTACCAGACATGACTTGAATGGCATGTTTTGTATGAAAGTAATGATTGATAATTATTGTTTTCTTACGTGACTCAGTTGATACACTTGTCTTAATACAGGGACCTTGAATATGATTTTTACACGAGTTTTTGACTCACCTGTAACAAACAAAAAATTACATCAATTAGTCTCCACTTCTTTTTCAAATATGGAAAAAAAATTTTTTGACATGTAATAAAAATATTCTTGTTAATTAACTATAAACTTAAAAAAAAAATTTTCTTGTTGAGATATTGAATCCTTTTTTTTGATTTTTATATACAAATTTAAAAACAAACTAAAAGAAAAAAATTATAAAAACAAAATATATTTCAAAACACCAATAAGATTAAATTTATTTTATCGAAGAAATCAGTTGAAATTTTTTTCAAATAAACATCAAATGATAAAATCGATAAAAATTGAAATTTAATTAAATAGATAGAAAGAATAGATATTAGTCATATAAGTTTTTTTTTGTCATTTTTATGTATACACTTTCGTTATCGTGATTTAAAATTTTTAAAAAATTCTCTCCAGTCAGTCAATAAATCGCCATTTACTTTTTATCATTTGAAAGTTAATCAATCTTCAATTTGAACATCTTTCATGTTGCATGTACTCTCGATAGCTTTGTTTACCAAACACTGAACTCTTATCTGAAAGTCAAGGTTTCTTATCGAAATATATATGATAAAAATTATTGATAATTCCAATTTATGATATTTCTTTACATTTATGTGGATGTAGCTTCACTTAATATGTAATGTCAGGAAAAATAGTGATAAAAGTTGGTAGCTTCAATTAATTGTAGTTTGTAACGATTTAAACTTTAAACGTTGATAGCTTCAATTTATCATTTTTTAATAATCAAACGTTGATAGCTTCAATTTATCATTTTTTAATAATCAAACGTTGATAGCTTCAGTTTATATTTGACAATAGTCTTAAACGTTGATAGCTTCAATGAGTTTTAAACGTTGATAACTTCAATTATTTGCAGCTGGTAAAGATTTGAACTTTAAACGTTCTTAGTCTTAAACGTTAATAGCTTCAATTTCTAATTTCTAATAGTTTTCAACGTTGGTTGTTTCAGTGTATGATTTATAATAGTCTTAAACGTTGATAACTTCAGTGTATGATTTCTAATAGTCTTAAACGTTGATAGCTTCAGTTTATGATTTATAAATAGTCTCAAACGTTGATAGCTTCAAATAATGTGTTTCTAACGTTAATGCTTCAAAAAATTGTTCCTTCAAACTTTCGACAACTTCAATCACTAATTTGAAGTTTTACTAATTTTTACCTAAACGTTGAATTAAAAATACAAAAACTGTTCTAGAAACTATTTCTTCTTGCGATAGAAAAATTATTGATGATAAAATTAAGCAAAAATTTGGCTCAATGGTTTAATAAATATATATAACACATTTTTACATATATACGGTAAGAAGAAAATATTTTTCAAGCAAGAAAAAATAGTTTCCTGTTTGCAAACAAATATGAAAAGTGACTCTAAAATGAACAACAGTTTTTTTTTTACATTGCCGTGAGTCGTTCTAAATATCTTGAGGTGCAAATAACCGATAATCCATTTATCGAATATTATATATGAGCTTAAGTGTGTGTCATTGCAAGTTTGTGGGGACAATTGGCCCGAATCCGATGCAACGTCTACGCCCTTACAACCGGTTTTCTATATACACTATATATCGTCGATGCCTCCTCAACACAAGGCGATTATATAACGCTCTTCATCGAGTTTGTATTCGTCTTGCCTCACTCGTCGCTCACGGTGCCATGATGTCTGGCATTTGTTAGATTTTCCTTTGCTTTACAATCTCCTGAATTTTTTTATCACTCTCAAGAGTCTTCTTCAAAGATCATCTCTTTTTCGATGTTATTGTAACCTCATTTCTATAAATCATATCCCTCTCTCTCTCTCTCTCTCTCTCTCTCTCTCTTTTGAGAGAGCGTCAATAAATTTCATCATTTTCATATTAAATTTATTCCAAACATTACAATAACATTTTTTTCTTTCCTTTTTTAAAAAAGGACCAAAAAAATCAATTTTTTCTTTGCTTTAATTCTTTGAAAAAACGATTTTTTTTTATTTTTTAATTTTTGTTTTTTATATTTAGAAAATATATTAAAAATACTCTCTAAATGTGAATTAGTAAGAATTTTAACTAATTTGAATTAGTGACTCACTTTTTGCTTCTGAATTAGTTAAAATTTACTAATAAATTAGTAGAAAAATTTTTTTTACTATTTATTAGTAAAATTTAACTAATTCGAAAGCAAAAAGTAAGTCATTAATTCAAATTAGTTAAAATTTTTACTAATTCAAATTTAGAGAGTACGAAATATTTTTTTTGTTTCCTTTTTTTTGAATGAATAACAAGGAATAAAATGAAAAAAAGGAAAATAATTTTTTCTCTGATTCTAAATCTTTGAAAAAAACAATTTTCTTGTTTTTTATTTTTTTATAGTATATTAAAAATAGGAAATAAATTTTTTCTTTCTTTCCAGTTTTTGAAAATAAATTAAAAACTTTTTTCTAATCTGCGATTTAAAATTCTCCTGTCATGAGAAATATAATTAATGTTATAATGAGTATGATAAAATTTTATATAGACTACAGCACGGAATTGTAATTTGCATGCATCAACGTAATCATTCGTAATGTTCGGTCACAATTTTCCACGAATTCCGCGGGAATCCGATTAGATAACGTACAACACTGTTTTCTGTTATGGTGCCGTAATGTCTGCAAAGCTTTCGACCTCCATTTGGCATGTAGAATTTTATTTCCCAGATGTTTCTAACAGCCAATTATCTTTCATCGCGCTTAAAAAGAAGGGATAAACGCAAGATTTTAATTTCCTTCTTCAAGGATAATGCATTTTTTTTTTCTTCATTTTAGTTCACCGATCCTTAGAGCGTTTCTCTATAAACTTCAATTCACATTGGCGTAGTCTTTTCGAAACATTGGAATTTCATACGAATATTAAATAATATTATTCCAAATGATTCAATAATATTAATAATAAAAAATATTAAATAATATTAGATGATATAATATATTATTTAATATTATTCAATTATCACATTAATTAAAATTATTAAAAAATACTTTAATTTTCATCATTGTTATTCAAATTTATTTCAAATTATAATAATAATTATATAATAGCAAAATAAAATTATTTCAA